>JBBPBX010022111.1:3844-41731 GCA_038048925.1 Garcialebias charrua
AAACTCTTCGTCTGACTCTTCGAAAACAAGCAATAATGCTGCAGAGTAACACACTGGCTGCTAACTGCGCTCTCTAGCCAAGAGACTGAGGGGGACGCTTTTTTGTCACGGACCACATCCGGCGCTGACAGGATATGGTCTGTTAGAGCCCGTAAATATTTTTTTCGTTTTTACTGATAGATAATTAGTTATTAGCGGTACTGCATTTTAAATAAAAATAGCGCAAATCCGCTTATGAATTATAAAAGTTAGTCAATCCGCTGTAAAGCTAACAAATTGTTTAGGTCCGCTATAAGCGGATTAGCGCTTTAGCGCTCCCAAGCGGTCTGATGCCCACCTTTGCTGCTGCTGCTACTACTACTACTACTACTTACTACTTACTACTTACTACTTACTACTACTACTTACTAATAATAATAATAATAATTATTATTATTATTATTATTATTCACGATTATAATAATAATTGTGATCTACAGCTTTTGCTGGAGCGGTTTGCAGCTGAATGTGATGCGGCCGGGATGAGGATCAGTTCCTCCAAATCCGAGGCCATGGTCTTGAGCCGGAAAAGGGTAGCATGCCTTCTCCGGGTCGGGGAGGAGGTCCTGCCCCAAGTGGAGGAGTTTAAGAGTCAGAGTCAGAGAGTCTTTATTGTCATTTGCACCGCATGTGGTACATGTGATGAAAACGAGATTATGTACACAGGGTCCCAGTTACATCCAACAACAAATGCAAGAGAAAAACAGTAATAACATCTAGAATTAACTAAGAAAACATCAACTAGTAATACACTAAGCCCTAATGTAGTAGAAAAACATCATTATAAACAGCAGCACGAACATGAGTCTGTATGAGCAGATGGTCACAGATGAACACAGCAACAAGAAAACAGATCAGCATCAGCATGATGTGATATTTTGCAGTGATTATTCTTATTATTTATTTATTCATGAGTCTAACAGCCTCAGGGTAGAAGCTGTTCCTCAGTCTAGTGGTTCTACATTTGATGCTCCTCAACCTCCGTCCTGAGGGGAGTGGGGCAAAGAGTGAGTGTGCTGGGTGAGTGAGGTCTTTCATGATGCAGGTGGCTCTTTTTCCTGCATCTGGAGGTGTAAATGTCTGTGATGGTGGGGAGACTGACTCCAACAGACTTCTGTGCAGCCTTCACCACTCTCTGTAGAGCTTTCCTCTCTGCAACTGTGCAGCCTCCATGCCACACATTGATGCTGGAGCACAGGATGCTCTCCACTGCACACCTGTAGAAGGAGGTGAGAACTGGGCTGCTCAGACCAGCTCGTCTCAGCCGTCTGAGGAAGTAGAGTCTCTGATGACCTTTCTTGATCAGGCTGGTGGTGTTGTTGCTCCAGCTGAGGTTATCATTCAAGTGTACACCCAAGTATTTGTAGCTGGAGACCACCTCCACCGCAGATCCACCTATGTTCAGTGGGGCATGGGTGTGTTTGTTCCTTCTGAAGTCCACAATCATCTCCTTTGTCTTCTGCATGCTTTGTCTTCTGTGTTTTTAGTGTTTTTATAAATGCTGAGAAGCAAGGGGACTATAGTTTTTTTCAGAGATTACTTTGTCTAACACCAGTCTGTCAGTAGATAGTGACAGAGTGAAGAAATATGTTAAAAATATATTGTTAGAAAAGTTACAGACTGCACTACAAAGTTACATAGTGCAGCTTTAATTTCTTTTTCTGCATGACTTTAACAAAAAATGTTACTGAGCAAAACTTATTCATCTTTTTGTTTATCCAGGTGCGAACAAAGATGAACAACACAAAACACATCAGGAGAGTCAGGGAGAAGACAGAACACTGAACACATCTCACAAAGTTGCAGCTTTTGTGCAAAATCAACTCCAAGGACAGTTCAGGAAATTACAGATCATTTTGACCTTCTGATGTACAAGAATTTCAAAAGCTTAAAAGAAAACGTGTAAGCATTTATGAAACTGTAGGTGACTGAATGTGCAGAAACACCAGACATTATTCAGGTCCAAAGTAAATTTAAAGAAGCCAGTTCAGAATAGTTCTGAGAGACAACCCCAGGTCCGGAGGTCATGGTCAGGAGAGCACTTCCTCATGCTACATGATCAGAAAACGTCTTTAGAAAAAAAAAAATACACCTGAATTATGCAGGTGCAAATGTAGGTAGACCTGCAAAAGTCCCATTAATCTTCATCCAAATTCAAGCAACATGAAACACCAGACTGGATATACAGACGTGTCTGCATGACCTCATTAGGTTACTCTGTAGCACAAACAGACAAGAAGAGGAGGAAAATGTTTTAGTGCACAGAAAATTTTCTATGAAATGAAACAGAATTTTATAACAATGAATGCAAACACCTGCAACATCTATTCCATCTTTGTTCTACAAAATCCAATGAAATTCTTTGCAGGATGTTCCTTTGACTGAGAAGCAGCACTGCAGCTTTCTTATGACTCCCTTCAGGGTTCGAAAATCAAAACATCATCTCCACAAGAGAAGTCATTATTTGGAAAGTGATCACTTCTGTGTGGAGCAGCTCAAGCACAGGGAGAGGGTGATGACTTCTGCACATCATGATCTCAGGCTCTGCTTCGAGCTCAGTCACAAGCTATTTTGTTTATTTAAAAACAAACAATATATGTGTGTATATACTGTATAATTAAAGAAAGTTTTTTTTTTTTAAATGAAAGAAAAAATAGAAAAAGCTAAATACTATGCATGAAAGAGTTTGGGTTAAAATTTTCCATGAATCTCAAACACTTATCTACGTCGTACTTATCTCCATAACCCAGAAACAATTTGGGTTCTTAGTACAGGCATCATGTTCCACCTTTAAAAAGTCTGTGACTGGTGATAAGCAAACAATAGTAATTAAAGGACCATTATTTCTTGAAGGAATACAGATTACGTGCAGTCTTTTGAGCCAAAAGTGTTCAACTAAATGAATCTTACCTTGAAAAATTATACAGTTTTAACCTTTATGATCAAATCTTGAAAATAATATGCACAGTCACAAAATATTGCAAAGTTAATTTGACTCAGTAAATGTAAAACTGGTTGTTATAGCTGTTTTTTTATTTATTTTTTATTTCTGAGATAAATTAGCTATGGCAGCCATTTTGTATTGTGTTGACTCTTCAGATTAATCAGTTGTACACACTCTTCAAGTACCTTCTGAAAGTTTCATTAAAATTTGTCCAGTGGTCCATAAGATATAACAGCAAAGTATTAAACAAAGATCTAAGTTCATGCTCAATAATTCAGATAAAGAATCCAACATAAGTTGACCCCTGAAACCATCTTATCACCAGCAAACTGTTGGTCCACTATGTGAATGTGCTGCTGGGACTGAGTTTGTTGTGGCTCCTCGGACTGATGATGTCCTTTTGATGAAGGATGAAACTCCACAACAACAACAAAAAAAGAAACCATCCAGATGACCTATTAAACAAAGAATTAGTGAAATCCATTCATGCTCAGTGTATGAGCTCAAGACAACTCTCAGCTGCTACTACTACATTAAATTTTAGTCCAATATCTATAAAAACGGATTGAATTATAGCCATATTTGTTGCGTAAAATTGCTTAGCTGGTAACCATCTTGAATTGGGTTGACCTCAAAGTTTAATCACTTGTACAGCCATTGATTATTTTCTCTTAAGTTTTTATAAATTCTGTTGAAGAGGTAATTTGCTAACAGACAGAGGAACCCACATGCTCGCAGAGACCATTACATCACTGCCCACTTCGGACAGTAATGATCAGGAAGACCTCTTCAAACCAATTCATTTTGAGTGCTAGCCAGCCGATTCTGTGGTCTGTGGCTTCATCAGCCACAGGAGGTGAGCTCTGTTAAAGGGAAGACTAACACATGCACATCATAAACCGTCTAAAAACAAACTGGAATAAAGGCCAATAAACAAGCAAACAAACAAAAAACTTTGTAGAGTGTAGCATCTAAGCCTCGAAAGCTTTTATCTACTGCAGCAAAGTAGAGCTATTAGCATTTGAATGAGCTGAAATAGAAAATCCAAGTAAACAAGAATACAAACGTTTTACTTCTTGTAAAAAAAAGAAAAAGATTGTCAGTGTTATTTTAGACCAAGAATATATTTCATTGATGTAAAACAGCTGCCAGACGTCCTTTTGCTTTATTTCATCTAAATGCACCGAGGCTTTGTCCAAAATGCTTTTGGGTTTTTTGTCTGCTGCTTTCCTGCCACGCTGAAACAATGAACAAGATCTGCCAGAGAACTGTGCAGCTCAATGCAAATCCAAGAAAACACAAAAGAAATCAAATCTTCACCGGTGCCATGAAGATGGAGAAGGAGATATGTGTGGAGATTGGTTTCATCACTATGTGCCTCATGGAGTTCATCAGCTGCAGTAAGTGAGTGTTCAGACAGATAAACCAGATTTCAACCAGCCAATCCACAAACAGCTCTCAATTATTTTGCATGGTGTGTTTAACATTTACAGAAAGATACAAATCTTTGGGCACAATGTCGGACACATTTTCATTTTCTCTTTCACCTTAGACTGTTGCTCTCCTTCCCTCCCTCCTACTTATTTTGCTCTCTTGTCCTATCAACTTCCGAGCCTCTCTTTACACATCTTCTGAATCATGAATATGGTCAGCTGGTCCCTCAACGCAACTGATACTTTTCTCCCCCACCAGATGACAGGGTGCTGGAGAGCCCTCATGCCCTGAATGGACCCACGCAGCTGGGTATGTCATGGATTCCTGGAGTGAATGGAAGATGATGTGTCTATCTGTGCTGTCTGTGGAGGACGTGAAGATGTATATATTTTTGGATTTAATTATAACAGGGTTTCTGCATTTTGGAATCAGCGGATCCCTTGGATATCAACAAATTAGGAAGACGTCAGCAGCAGTTGGTAAAGCTGCCAGCCTAATGCGAAGGATTAATCCGTGCCTCGAGCGCTCAGACTCCTATGCTTACAGAGCTCAACTGCAAGCTGGACGCGATGTCTGAGAATTGTAGGCCATTTGCGACTCCTGGGACTCGCCAGCATGAAGGATTCCATCTTGGAGAATGCTAAATCGAGCATGGACCAGGCAGAATGTCCACTAATCTGGCTGTTATCTGAATTTGGCCTCTCTGCTGGCCTTGGACAGGCCAACTTATCTCAAATTACTGCTGGAGGATACGTAAACTAGAAGCTCTGCCCCCCCGTCCACCCCCCCGTCCACCCTTCCCGATGGCGTCTGTGGCTTTATCAGAACCATGATGCTGATAGACACTGTGCTATCTCATCAGAACTTTGGAACTTTCTGGAGTGTTTATGAATAACTCACTGGCTTTGTCGACCTCTATGCATAAAAGTATTATGTCATTGTAGGTATGCTGCAGCTTTATGTTGCAAGGTCTTTTTTTTCATCCATTTGTTTCCCGGACAGGAAATGGTGTGAGACAGGATTTATTTATTTTTTTGTCTTCCTCCATCCTCATGTTATCTTTTTCTCATCTGCCTGTATGTTGTATGTAACAGGTCTCTCTTGTAAATGAGTCTTCGAGGCTCAATGGGAAATAACCTGTATAAAATAAAGGTCTAATAATATACATTTTTAAATATCGGTCACTTTGGATAGCTGCCTTGGATAAAACAAAAAGATTTTGATGTACAAATGTAATGTAATGTTTTCGGCAAATTTCACAGAATGATACTTTCTGGGTTTTATCATTTTGGTTTGTTTATCCATTGTTTTTTAAATACTTCTAGTTATGTGAGATTATTTTGTTGTCTTGCATGAATCCTGTCCATAATCTTCAACTTTTTAAAATAAACAATCACAATTTTGCTGCTGCTTACTCAAAAATCGTATCTGTATTAAAGGCAGAGACCAAAATTAAAACGTTTTAGTCATGTGGTTAGCATTAATGGTGCTTAATAACATGCATTTAATTGGTATCTGCAGGTGTTAATTTGCAAATTGATGCTGAATTATGTGAGGAAGCAGCAAAAGTGCTGACACTGAACGAGTCCTTCAGAGTTTATGAAGCTTTGAAATTTGCATAACTTAGCCTTTCCTGCTTATTGCTGCAGTGTGTGTGATGAATTCAAGCACCAGTGGATTTCATGGACTTCCATAAGATTTACTTCGACAATGATGAAAAGCGAAACCTGAAGGGGCTCAGCTGATAATTTAGCTCATCGACTGGCACAAATAAAATGGCTTTACGCTGCACAGCATGATTTACATAGTGACCCATCTCCCCCTTTCTTTGCCCATTCAAGCTCACAGTCCCCTCCTCTCCTGACTGTGGCCATTGATTTACTTCCCCCCAGGCTGCACTGTCCACACCTATTGATCACACAGTGCTACCAGTGCTAATTCAATGCCTGTAATAAGTTCTGTCATGGAAGGGAGTATTGATCAGTATACAGTTGTGCTGTGAGCACCACAGCAGCTCTCTATGACAAGGGGGTAATTATCTTCCAAAACCTCTTAAAGCCTCAGCTCTGATGTCCTCTGCCTGAAGAGTTTGTGCAGCTTCGTGTGTTAATCACACAAAGACATCAGACGCTCACAGTCATTTGTTCTCAGTGTGCATGTGCTGATGAAGGTGATAGACCGTGTGCATGAAAGCATTAGCCTGATTCTGCACCAAGATATTGCTCTTAGCTTAAAAACATGCCTTAAAGTCTGATTTATTATCAGGTAATATACCAAATACAGCTTCATAGAGACACACAGAGACTGAAGAATGAAAACACTATGTGGTTTGTGCCACCGCATTACTTTTACTATTGTTTAAAAATATGAACGAATGAGAGCAAATGAAACATTAGAGCAGATCTAATTCATTATCTGGCACAGAAGAACAGCAGGAGATGAAGTTATGATTTTGCTATTTTAATGCAGAACTAGCCTGGTTAAAACCAGACCCTTGGGCCAGGCTAATGCAGAACCCTTTCCTTGTCATTTTTTTGTTGTTTTTTGCTGCTAAGCTGCCACCTGCTGGCAATAATCCAAATAACACAAAAGATGGCAGCTGAGCTGAATGTCTGCATTCAAGACTCCAACACTGTATGGAAAACTAAAACTAAAAATTAACCTTTAATTTGGCTCTAAAAAGTGCATTTTGCTTATGAAATTTGTGTGTTTTAGCTTGTGTCATCACTTTTATGAAGCTTCATGTTGGGAAGCAATGACTTTAATGAATGCAAACGAAGACCAAACTATCGGCAGCATTTGAAATGATCAGTAAATATCAAATGATCTCATGTTCTGTTGTTCCCTGTAACAGTTTAAAACCGTATGTGCATTTCTCAGATAATACTTTTCTTGATACCCTGATGCATGCTCAATACTTTTCTTGATGTTTTTGGATACAAGGCACTTCAGCCAACTGCTTGTTGAAATCTGAGCAGCACACAGCTCCACAGCATCTAGGTCCAGTGTTGGAGTTATAGCCTTTTTAAAGTCTCTGAGGGTTAAAAACATCAAGAAGAAAGCAAAATGATTCATCAAAGATTTAACAAGGTTAAGTCAGGTCATCTGGACAGACTCTTCTGACTTAACCTTGTTAGATTTTTCTACCTGGATTATTGAGCATGCATCAGGATAATTTATATGAGTTAAAAAGGTATCAATGAATTATTATTATTGTTATATATTCACTAATAACTGTTTAACTCTTTGATGAATCGTCCTGATGCATGCTCAATAATCCAGGTAGAAAAATGTAACAAGATTAAGCAACAAACAGCAATAAACATTCAATCATATTTCTCATTGAAATCTACTTGCCATAAACTCAGATCAACACAAACTGTCATGTTCCAGAACTTAGGTGATTATCTTATCATTCTAGAGATACATTGATCCACTAATTGCTTAACAACCCAACTACTGTTAATTTATTGTTTAAGTATGCAGCAAACAGTTTGGATTTCCTGACATCAGCATCAGAAGTCCAACATATTTCAGCATATAATGAGCAGGACCCATAAATGTTTGGTTTCTCTGCTCAGTGTTTCTGTTCTTGTGAACAGATAAGGGAACAAACAAACTAACAAACCCAACAGAGCACATAATGTTCAACATCAGAAGAGCTCTATTTTATGGTAATTCGTTTCCACCATTAAAAAGCAAGAAAATGTCAAACAGTATGTCATAATAATGAGTTTCAAAGTTATTATTTTGACTTTAAAAGTCATAACTTTGAATGTCTAAATTATGAGTTTTTAAAAGTCTAAATTATGATGTTGACAGTCCATTTGATACTTTGTATCTTGTGACTTTGAAGTTCATTAAGATGACATACCATTTGACATTTTGCGTTTGGGGCTCCTCACAGGGGGCTGGAAAGCGCTATATAAATAAGCTCCATTTACCATTTTATTTCTTTTCATTTGCAGAAACAGACTTCCAACAAATTTGCTCTTGTCAAAAGAAGGGGGAAAAAAACGTATATACCGGTAAGTCAGGTCCTGTGGACGGTTTCTTTTTGTTGAAACGTTTCGTATTTCTTCCAAAAGACTTCATCAGTCTGAGGAGCCACAACAAACTCAGTCTTATAAATATCACCCTCACATAGTGGGTCAACCAGTTTGATGGTGATAAGATGGTTTATGGAGTCCGCCCTCTCCCCCATCAACTTGTCTGAGGCAGCCATGACCAAAGTGGTTCAAAACATCAAAGTTCATGTTCAGTAATCCAGGTAAAAAAAACAACAACAAAAAGAAACCTTCCAGATGACCTGACTTAACTTTGTTGGATGTATTACCTGGATTATTGAGCATGAACTTTAAATCTTATATTCTATTTTATAAATTCACAGTACAGTAAATGTTACCATAACTCAATAAACTTTTCTTTTTCTTTTTTTTTTCAAAAGAGATACCAAAAAAAAGTGGTTTTCATTTTTTTCTGAGGGTTCTGTAGTGTGGGTATCACAGTGGTGCAGGTGGTAGAGCTGTTGCCTCTCAGCGAGAAGGTCAGTGGATCAAATTCCGGCCAGGGGCCTTTCTGGGTGGAGTTTGCATGTTCTCTTCGTGCATGCGTGGATTTTCTCCGGGTACTCCGGTTTCCTCCCACAGTCCAAAAACATGCATGTTAGGCTGATTGGTAACTCTAAATTGTCCCTAGATGTGAGTGAGAGAGAGAATGGTTTTTTGTCTCTATGTGGCCCTGTGATGGACTTGCGACCTGTCCAGGGTGTACCCTGCCCCTCGCACAGTGATTTCTGGACATGGGCACCGGCGACCCCCGTGATCCAAAATGGAAGAAGCGGGTAAAGATAATGGATGGATGATGGATGGATGGATGGATAATTTAAGACTCACTTTAAGGTTCACATGAGGTTTGGATGTAGTGAGTTTTGAACCATTTTAATCAGCTATGCTGTGCTTAAAGCACACGCACTGATGATAAAAAAAATAATCATCAAAACTGAACTGTGATTTTATGATTACCTAGAAAACATCAGAATATCTTTATTGACATTGCACAGTCATCCGAAAGCTGGACTAAGTGTACGAAGCTGCAGCTGGTTATCAGCGCGGCCATCTCTTTCCTTATCAGAATGATAATCTTAGATATGAAAAGGGAGAAGAACCATGAGGGTAGATAGTGGTATTACAAAAAAGATCTTTCACATCTTGTCTATTAGGACACAATATGAGACATAAAAAAAACCTCTACCAGCAAGCACAGTTAAGACAAATTACAAGTACATATGCATTTGAGGTCCATGAGTCTTTTTTCAGATCAGACACAGTTCTATGATGTTTCCAGCCAGCATTTCTGATAAGCGCTCACAGAAAGTTCTCCGGGGAGGGGGGGTGCGATAGATGCAGCTGTTGTCCTCGGTTACTCATGACCCAAAAGAAATTTGATAGTCAGTCCATTTCCAAGGCTGTTTGGGGAGTCAAATTGAGATAGCTTGATTGTTGATTTTCCTTCAGGCAGACAGTTTACTTTTTCTGCAGCCTTGAGAGTCCATCTGGATGATCCAAATCCAATACATAGTTCCCACACACTCCCCCAGTATTGCGCAATACCGGTTTCCGCACCACATCTAAAGGCGGAAAAGGCGAGCAAGATGGCAAACAAGCAGGCGAACAAGCAGACGCGAACAACCAGAGCAAATTATACGGACAAAAACACGAGCTACCACAGCTTCACCAAGGAACAAGAGCAAAATGGCAGTGGTCGGAGTTAAATGAGTTTGAGAAAGAAATCATGGCAGACGAATCGGACAACTAGTCACAAAGTAGTTACTCTGATATCATTAATTATTTAATTACTACGAGGAGCGCACACCGGCTTCACAGCACAGAGCTTCACAGCTTTAAATCCAAAAAAGATGTGTAAACTGTCTCAATCAGATCTAACCAGCTAAAAAAAGGTTTAACTAAAATAACACACAGCCAACAAACAGTCCAGGCTGAACACGGACCAGAACCAGCACTTTGAGTGTTACCGTGTTGGAAGTTAGCATGTTGTTAGCATCTGGAGCGGAGGGTCCGTCGAGCTCAGGTCGGACGGCGTGGATCCGTCGCGGCCGCGGGGGCACGTCCCATGGGACCGACGCGTCGCCCGCACGACTTGGCTCCCGTCCTCCTTCTCCCACTGGGACGGTCTCCCCGCCGGTCCCGGTGGACCGTGAGGAGGCCGTTGTCGCGTTAGCGAGATGCTAAGCTAACCACAGCATGCAAGACGGTGTTGCTAAATAAAAAAAAAAACAGCTCTAACACACAGACAGTTGTACTCTAACATTGTTTCACAAAATGATTTATGTAGAATATTTTGTTTACCGGCCAAAAGCACGACGTCTTCTGAGCAGATCCAAGAGAGCGATGGAGCTGCTGTGAGCTTCTCCGATGAGATAAATCCTTCACGTTTACTTTTTTTTGGATTAAGTGAAACCTGCGCGTTGCCCAAACGTCTACCCGACTGGAACACCCACTGACCCAACACGAAGTAACCATTGCAATTAATTAGAAATTAACACAAAAAAAAACGTGAAAAATGAACATCCATTAGATTTTTTTAATAAAATTGCTTTTAGAAAAAGTACTCAGCAGGTTTGTAACAGAACTGCCTTGCTGTGAAGTAACAGCACTGCCATCTTGTGCTGACAGTTTGTGCAGCTGGGGTAACTAAATATGTCAAGTCAAAATATCAACAATTACAGTTTTTAACCTTAAGAAAACTCTCCAGAGGCAGAAATATTAAACAGCTGCTGCTGTAGTAATATAGGAAGGGGTCAGTTTACTGACTTACCTATACTGTACTGTATTTTAGATGTATAACTTGGCAGGGTTTAGACTGACACAAAAATACATCATTAATTAAACGGGTTCTCTCTTTTTCAGCTTAATACCTACCAATAATTCTATACCTTGACCAGATGTAATTCACAGGAAACGTTAAACTTATGTTGGCACAGCAGGACTGGACCATTTATTTAACATAATTGTAAATTACATCACACATTTGTACATGATTGGTTGATTATTTTTCCTATAATTAACTTCAGCACAGATGAAATATAGGAACAACAGAACAAGTGAAGGATGATATTTTACTCATTTCTGCAGGTACATTAACTTAGTTTCTGGCTTAGGAAGATAAAGGTTTAGGAGGAAGGAAATGGAGGAAAAGAAGTTAAGAGTCAGGGAGTTATCTTGATGTGTTTAACCAGAAGCATGGCAGCTCTCCGGCCGAACTCGGCTACACGTTGGTACCCTTGGCAAAGCATTTGACGACTTTTACCTCGTGAAGATGGTCAGTCTCCCTCGGTCCAGTTTGGTCAGTTCGTTTACCGTTCTCAGCGTCTCCAGACGTGCGCCTTGACTCGAACCGAAAGTAACGGCAGCTCCTGGTGTTGTTGTTCAAGATAAGACGTTCCTTAAAGGAATGTCAATAAAAGAGAGCTTTTTCAGCTGTTGAAGATGACTTATAACTTGGCAAGTTATAAGTCTTTAACTGAATGACGTAGTCATTAGCGTGTTGACCAGACGATCATCAGTTCTTTGGAGAAGACTGAAATATATTTCTATCAGTATTACATTACACCCATTATGTTCCATTATTTGTATTCACTTAATTCTGCCTTATAATGTGAAATGTGACACAAGGCAGAACGTTTTTCTCTCGGGCTTTGTTTTCACTAGGGAACAGTTACACGCCTGCACAATTCACAGACCCAACATTTGATGTTTACATTGAAGCTGATAGTTTGTTGACAGAAAGGAGGGTCACGTGGTAGTGTAGGTGGTTCCAGGGCGGTCCTGAAGCAGTCCAAGGCGGTTCCAGGTTCCAGGAGGCGGTGACGACATCCGGGGTTTTATAACCGTGGCCCTGCCTTTGAAGATGTGTGTGTTGGACTGTGCTTGGAGTCAGGTCTGTTGGTTGCTGTAAGGTTTATTCTTATTATGTACAATAAACCTGCATAAAATTTGCACATTCGTTTCAGAGCTTCCTTCAACCTTTTGAATTCGCAACAATTTGGTGACCACCGACGCTGAGAGGTTTGCAGTTTCGTCTGAAACGAGAGATGATTTGGAGGGTTCCCCCCCCCCCCACCGACAGAGACGAGCACGCGCGCAGTCAACAACCGGTGATTCACAGAGGTGAGCAGAACTCCTCTTACACGAAACGTCTGCGTTTGGACACACTAAATTATTTGTTGACTGAGGGCTGTTTGTCTCCAGGTGGGCCAATGGTTTATAATGTTAGCAGCTAAAAGTAAAAAACGTGAACTACTGTTGGTATTTCATTTGAATGTGCATTTTTTGTGGTTCTTGTACATGTAAGTAAAGTGAAAAGCACATAAGTTCCACACACGCGCAGGGAAAATTTATGAGTGCCTTTGTTTGCTTTTCCCCCTTTATGAGCTCCGGCCTGTTGGCTAGGAGACACTTTCTTTTTATTTATTTTCTTTTGGACTCCGGGAGATTGTGGGGCTGAGGCTGCTTGTGAACTCCGGGACTTTTGCTCGCCGTCGAGTCACAGGGCTTTTATCCAGCACACGTTCTCGCCGTAAAGAGTGCCCCGGGCGCTCCGGGGTCACGGGTTGCCGTGCATGTGATTAAATTCACAACCGGGACCTGTGATCGCTGTCAGAGTCACATTTTTCCTCCCCTTCCCCGTTAAAGTCGATTACCGTATTTTCCACTGTATAGGTCGCACCCATTTTTAAGATAACTTTATTATCTTTTTATTGTTTTTTTTTGGCTTTCTTTTTCTTTGAGGCATGCGACCTGTACACCGGAAAGTGCTGCATACACGCAAACAAAGGCAACAGGGAAATATTATTTATTTTCATATATTGTTTTGTGGGTTCTGGATACAGAGGGCTGGCTGGAGCCTGCACATGCAGCTGTCACACGGCCGGTCTCCCCCACTGATTTGCTGTAGTTCCTGCAGATGGGGCTCCCCTCCTCCAGTGATGTTTTTGCTCTTTAATGATTAAAACGTGACGAAATGTGTGTGAGTTTTCGTTAACGAGACGGGACTGAACGAAAATGTTAGTCGGTGGTCCGTCAATAATTTATATTTCTGCTCATAATTATATTGTGTCGGAAAGTCAGCTGTTTGGTCACGCCCACCACCGCGGTGTTGATGCAGCACGGCCACGCGCTGCGCGGCGCGCTCACCTGTGACTTCCTCTTCAAACTGGACCACCAAGATCATGCTGCACGAAGGGGCTCGGTCGGTGGCCGCAAGCCCACTTGCCCAGAAAGGATTTATGTTTTTTATTTATTTAACCCAACTGTGAGAGAAGAGAAGAACCGAATGTATGTATTTTTTTTCTTATAAATCCTGTCCTTGTTTGAAGCTGTTTGGGCTGCTGTGCTGTGTGTGTGGGTCAGGTTTTGGTTCTGTTTGGACTCACTGCTGACTTGTCACAGAATAGCGCATTCACGTTTGAGCTCATTTATAAAACTGTGAGGAAGTGCTGTTGTGTAGTTATTGCATTTGAAGCTGGTAAACAAGCATATGCTGTCAGAAACTTTTTCTGCTCAGTGGTTTGGTGTGTCCAGAATCTGCTGTGGACCGAACGGTTCGAGACGGTTCCGAGAGAGTCCGTCGTTGTTTTCGACAGTTGAATCGCTGTGTAGCTGAGCGTTGATCTTAGTGTAACTGTAGAATGTGATTTGCTATATTTCAGAATTTTACTGCTCTGTTAATAAGCGTTTTTATGTGTTGAAAAGTCCGGAAACTTTTGCTAACTGATAGCTACTTTCTGTTCAAAATGGCCGTGGCGTTTGTTTATGTATTGTGATTGGTTGTCGGGGCTGTGTAGAGACACTGTGATAGGTCAGAGGGAAAGAACTACAACTCCCATGACGACTACAAGTTCTGTGATTGGTTGCGTCAGCTCACTGTGTGACGTCAGCCGTGACTCCAGCCGTTCTTTTTCTTCAGAGAGTAAATAAATGAAGTTATTTCAGCGTTTGTCACATCCAGGTACAAAACTCATCCAAAAAGTGGATTTTTATTGTGTTGTTCAGTAACCATCGTGATTAAAATAAAAACTATCTATCCCTTCGAGATGATGACTGGTCGACAAAACACCTGACTTGATTTATAATAACTGCATAAAGTATTGTCAGATAAATTCTATTATATTATACAGTATTATATTATCACATACAAGTACTGTTAGTGAAACTTGGAGAATGCAGGCCAACATATGTCTGGGGGGCATGTAACAACCCCTTTGTCCCAAGCTCTGTCCCTTTGTCCCAAGGCCAGAAGAAGCAGAGTCAAACATCTCCATAATAATGCAGGTCACCTAGATGATTTTGCATTTGCATTCCAGGAGAGACAATAGAAACAGGAAAGGTCTGTTTGCTCCTCAGTTTGAATCATTTTTACATACAGAGCTTGGGACAAATGGCTGTTACATGGGATGGAGGTGCACACAAAATGGGATTAAAATTCCTCAAACTGTAATTTCACAGTTTCTGTTAAAAAAACCGTACTCAAGTTAATTTGTAAAGACTAATATGTTTTTTTTAAGACTAAAACTAGACTTAAATTTTTTAAGTTTTTGTCGATTAAATCTTAACTAAAACCATTAAATATAGAAATGACTAAAACAGACTAAAACTAAGAAGTATTTTAATCTATAAGACTATGACTAAAACTAAAATCAAAATGGCTGTCAAAAACAACACTGCCCTCCTCCCTTCCCCCCCCTCCCATCCTCCCCCCCGCCGCAGATGGCCTCTGGAGGTTCTGGTCCAGAGCTGCTGTTTCTTCCGTTGGTTTTGTTCGGTTCTGCTGTTGAAGAGACTCCGGAGTGCAGTTGTTGGTTGGTTGACGGTTGACAGTTTGCCCATTAGACAGATTTTTTATTTTTATTTTTATTCTCATTTATTGCGTTTGTGAGTGTAAAAGCCAGGGAGACAGGAACCTGGTCTGGGGATGTGCCGAAGCAGTTTTGCAGATGCAAGCTGCTGGCTCGAACTCAGATTTATGGCTTCTAACAAGATAACACTTTCCTGTTGGTGCCTGACACGATGGGAAACAGGTACCGGGAAGGAGACATCTCCTCCCCTCCTCCCTCAACCCCCCCATACGCGCCTGTGAACCTGCACGGCACAGAGGCCTCTTTCATCCATAAATCTCACTGAGTTGTCTCCCTGGTTCTGGTTCTGGACCTGCTAGGGGGGTCCGGCTCAGGGTTCCGGCTGATAACGGGGAGTTTTACAACTTAATCAGCTCAGGCTGGGACTGTAAAAGTTACTGTTTATTAGTGTACAGTAGTTACTTCAGTGCTGCTTTTGAGAAAACTCCAGAGTAAAGTAGTTAGTTAATTGCCAGTTAACAGTTGGGTTATTACACGGTTTGTTTTTATTTTCTGTTGCTGTGACTTTTGTTTTAAACACGCTGACCTCTCTAGACCTATATTTTTGTTTTTGTTGATTTCCTTCTGTGGCAGTCTGTTGTCCTCACAATGCAGTACTGTATTTTTTGCAGATATGTGCTTTTCACTCTCAGTGTTAAAGGCACATTTCTGATTTTTATAGGTGAGGTTCCCATGAACATGTTGCCTAAAGGAGTACATGCAAGGTTAATTTCACGTCATTAATTGTTACGTTTCCAGTTCTCATCACTTCAGCCTGGTGGGGTGCAGGTCATGTTTAATGACATATGAACAAGGCCTGTGTGATAGTGGTTTGGAGGACTTTAGTGGTTTATTATTTATTTTATTTGTTTTTTATATATATGTGTATTTCTTTCCTCTTGAGTGGACTGACGCTTGTTTGTTCTGCAGGACGTGTTTGGCCTTCTGACCTGCCTGACAGAGTCCAGAGGGGAGTCTTCTCGTTGCTGGCAGATGTGCTGGTGTGTTCATGACTTATACTGCGGGAGGTGACTTTCTTTAGGTGTTTTCTGAGGATTTCAGCTTGGCATCTAATCAGTGAACGCTGCAGGTGTTCCATGACGACGTTTGGTTAGCAGTTAATACTTGGTGGTGGATTTCACTTATACACAGATATGCAGCTCTCAATTTACAATTTTATTCCTCACCCTACAACATTCGCATTGCTCAGTACACTCGTTTGCATACACCTAGGTTCCCTCAACCGTAGCATGGACTAGTTGCATTATGACTCTGTGGTTTCGAACGCCATTCTTGGACAGATCACATGTTGTGCTGTCATTGAAGCTAGGTTTTGCTAACAACTCCTGTTGGCACCTGCACTGGACTGCACTGAACTGTCGAATTGCATTGTGTTCAGCTGAGCTGCAAGCTGACACCACCTGCACTGAACTGAAATGCACTGAACTGCCGACATGCATCATGTTCAGCTAAAGCCGCAAGCTGTCATGACTCATACCTGAACTGTTACATGGAGTTTTACATTTTTGCACCAGTTTCAACTCAAGTCTATGAACTGTGGTCTGCACCCACTGCTGAACTCTTCACATCTCCAGGTTGGGGGCTGGAGAACTCATGACAAGTGATAGTCAAGCTGGGAAACGTCACTACCAAACTTTGCAGCCTGGCTGATGTGTCAGCTGACCATGTGATCTTCAGGTGGTGATTCATAACTTCAGTTTAATGATCAATACTATCTTTGCTATGGTAAAATCTCACACACACACATGTACACGCTTTTCATTGTGACACACAGAACTGATCTCACTGACACGTGACCTGCACAGCCACACTTCTCATGGATTGTTGGATTACCATACACATTTTTGTTTTATCCTTCATGTACTCGCGTTAGAGCAGTACAGTTTGGTTCTATTTTCTCCATCATGTTCGGTATGGGCACCTGTTGCGTTCCTTTTTGGATGGGTGTTTTTCTTTTTCTTTTCTTTTTCCTCACCTTTTTGACAGGCATAGGTAGGGAGTTGGCTGACATGATGCAGAGAAGGAAGGTAAATGTTTTCTTTGTCCTGGAGACCGAGTGGAAGGGCAGCAAGGCTCACGGTATTGGAGCAGGATTCAAGCTCTCTTACTATGGTGTGGATAGCGGAGGAGATGGAGTAGAGGTTGTGTTGAAGAAGGAGTTGACATAGGCTGTAGTGGTGGTGTGACATGTGTCAAATGGGGTGATGTGTCTTATGGTGGAAGTAGTAAGTCTGATGCTACTGGTTGGGTTCGGATGTTTTGAGTTTTTATTTTTTCTTTCTGGTAGTATTTCCACCTGCAGTACAGATGACGTTTGTGTTATGAGCATTCCATTATTTTCTTTGTAACAGGATGTTTTTTGATTGCCTCCTGTTTCAAAAGGGGATGGCAAATAAGGAACATACTGATACATAAACACACCATTTCAAATAACTAATTAGATCAACGTTTTAACTCTTCATACAGTGATGAGAGCTGGAAACAGTTATACATTTAATAAAGTTATAAAAGATCATTTTAATAAGTGCCTAAAAACAGGTTGTTGGATAGTAGTTGCTCAACAAGATTCTGTTGAACCCACCTCTGGATCTGAATGTTTGGGGTAATTTATACAGATTTAGTGCTGACTTTTTCTTATTTTTTCATTTACAGGTCAAATCTGGACTTCTGATGATCGTGAAGGGAAACGCAAAATAAGATTGTGAATAATTTATATCTGAAAAGGGGAAATGCACTTTACAATCACATGTTTCCACAGCTGTGATGGACAAGCAGAGAACTCCTACCATAACTGGGTTTACATTCCTCCCCTTTTCAGCAGATTAATTAATGTTGAATGAATGCTTAATGTTGCAGTGTAACCAATGAAGGGAAAATCTATTTCCCTGCACCATTTTTTATTTATCCTATAGGTTAACAGGTGGAACATGCAGCAGAGCAGAACTAATCACATTAACTAACAAACTAACCAACTAATCACTAATCTATGCCAAGATTTTCTCATTATTTGTTGAAACCTCTCAATTGTTGTTTACACCATATGTTGAAAGGATACATATGGTTATTCTTACGCCTGTGAAGAATGACTGTGAGTTTGATCCAGGAGGTCCAGGAAGGATTGAAGGTTGTTGAGATGAATGAGTCAGACAGAATGTGAATGTTACAGACAGATTAATGTGACTATATATATATGTTTGTGCCTGGTGAATGTGCAGTACAATAGTTGTGTGTTGATAGATTTTTGAGAAAGGTGTACAGGGTTTTCACTACTTTTCTATAGATATAATTTAGTTTTATCAATTTTGATTCTTAGATCTGAACGATAATTAGAAATGTTTTAGAGGATACATTTTAGCTGCACCTTTGTTAAGAGTAGCCTAGCGGTGAATTTTACTGATAGGAAATGTTTGTGGTAGAACATTCTGGTACAGAGAATAATATATATATATATATATATAATATATATATATATATATATATATATATATATATATATATATATATATATATATATATATATATATATATATATATATATAGGAAATGGATGTGAATAAGATAATTGAGTTTGACAGGTTATGGAAGGATTTTTGTGTTTTCTGTTTGGATCAGATTAATCATAGATTAAGTGTTGGTTTTGAATGTGGTCTTAGCCCTTATCACAGACATCTCTGAATAAGAGCAGTTGAGCTTTTCTCAGATATTGGATTAGTTAACAGAGTAGTGTAGGGCTTTTCCCCTCACAGGTGTCTATGATGAAGAAGATGAAGAGGCCTGACAACAGTTCATATTCTTTGCTAAGGTTAACACATACCAGAAATGGAGCAGAGTATATGCAATGTTTTGAAGTTTGTTAAGAGTTGATAAATCAATTTTTGGGAAATTTAAGGTTTTTTGAGAAAGTATTGGATTTATAAAGTCAAATTAAAGTCCAGTTGTTTTTTATTGAACGCCTTTTTAAAGGTATTGAATTTAACTTCATTATTCCTGCATATACCCTGTAGAGGCGTGTTTGTTGATAGGAGGGACAGTCCGCCCGGTTTTTCTTGTTTTTATTTTTATTTGTTGGTCTTTGCATCTATTTTTGTCTTCTTTGTTTTTGTCTGTTTTATTCTTGTTCATTGTTTTTGTTTGTTTTGTCTTGTTTCTATTTGTTTGTTACATTTGTTTTATTCTTTGTTTTTGTCTGTTTTTTTGTTTGTTTGTTCTGATCTTATTCTGTTTGGTTTTTATTACCATTTAGTATTGATGATTATTTTATATGAGGGTTTTATATTCTGGGTGGGTAACTTAGATGTAATATTGCTGTGGGTGGGAATGTTAGAGATTTCCAATGTGTGTCGTTTTTAATTGCATTCTCACATAGAACATATAGGATTTTGTTGACATGATGTTTGTCATGTCAAAAGGGGAATTGAAATATATTTCTATCAGTATTACATTACACCCATTATGTTCCATTATTTGTATTCACTTAATTCTGCCTTATAATGTGAAATGTGACACTAGGCAGAACGTTTTTCTCTCGGGCTTTGTTTTCACTAGGGAACAGTTACACGCCTGCACAATTCAACAGACCCAACATTTGATGTTTACATTGAAGCTGATAGTTTGTTGACAGAAAGGAGGGTCACGTGGTAGTGTAGGTGGTTCTAGGGCGGTCCCGAAGCAGTCCAAGGCGGTTCCAGGTTCCAGGAGGCGGTGACGACATCCGGGGTTTTATAACCGTGGCCCTGCCTTTGAAGATGTGTGTGTGGACTTGTGCTCGGTGAGAGGTCTGTTGTTGCTGTAAGGTTTATTCTTATTATGTACAATAAACCTGCATAAAATTTGCACATTCGTTTCAGAACTTCCTTCAACCTTTTGAATTCGCAACAGAGGTATGACTTACATACGTATCCCCTTCTGTAGAACTACTGTTGCTAAATTTTCATTCATGCATCAGGGTGTTGTGCTGTGGAACAGTTTAAAACAATTAAGTGAATCATGTACAACATGATCTGTATTTAAAAGTACAAACATAGATTTTCTAACACATTCGCTTTTTTTAAATTTTATTTATCATTTTAATATTTTTTGACAATTTAAATTTATTTAATAACAACTATTATGGTAAATGGAGCTTACTTATATAGCGCTTTCCAGCCCCCTTTGAGGGGCCCCAAAGCGCTTCACAGTACCAACCATCCACCCATTCATACCGTACACACTTTCATACACCGGTAGCGGTAGACTGCCTTGCAAGGCGCTGCCTGTCCTACCGGGAGCAACTGGGGGTTAAGTGTCTTGCCCAGGGACACAACGAGGTATGCCGTGACCAGGGATTAGGGATGGGAATCGAGAACCGGTTCTTTTAAAGAACCGGTTCTTTAGAGTTCAATTCCCTGGAATTGTAGGCTGCTTGTCTTAACGATTCTGTTTATCGATTCTCTGACTCGTTCTACTGACTCGTCGTGGTGACGCATTTACGTGATGACATCACAGACATGCGCCGTATTTGGTGTTCAACATGGCGTCGAGGAAAAAGCGAAGACGAAACCAGGTCTACTTGCAACACATGCAAAGCGTTGATTACAATAAAGGGCGGAAATACTTTTAACATGCAGAGAGAAGCATTTGACCACTCAGTATGAGGTGAGTTTGCACAAATGTACCGTCTTTAACACGCTGCTTCGTGACACTGCTTCGTGATGGTGGAAGTGGTGCTAACAAACTAGCGTCCTCCTCTGTTTTAAATGTTGCAGCACGTAAGGTTAAACTCATCCAGTTCCTGTCACTTGACTTTTTTTGCTTTACTGCTTCCACTGTGTTGTATAAATAATCTCCATCTCCTGTAATAACATTTAGTTGACGAGGATTGCCGGAGTCTGGCTGGCTCAGAGGATAGTGCTAGCACCTTAGCTTTCAGGATGACGATATCAACACACAACAGACCTAAAAATGCCACCGTAGAAACGGGAGCAAAAACAAAAGTGTTGTTTTATATTTTTGTTCAGTGTGTTTCACTAGCCGTGTTTCCATCAAGGTTTCTAGATGCGCATTTTGAAGTATCGCAGCAGAAAAGCTTAATGGAAACGGCAAAATCCGAATTTACTTCCTCAAATTCGCCAAAAAGTTTATACGCTCGCTTGAGGTGGTTTTTGGGATCTTCGAAAATGAGCAGATGCGCAAAACGACAGATGGAAACAGATTTTCCGACTCAGTTCTGCCGTAGCGAACATTCACGTCACGTGACGTTCAGCTGTTTCCGCTCCGGACAACATGTAACATCGCTAAAACTAGTTGGCATGACAGAATAAATACAACTTGCCCGATAGCAACACGTACCTGAAATATTCTCTCCATTTTGACGAGATGTGTGGCCGGGTTCTGTTTTCAACCGCTACTTCCTGTTTACTGTAGACATGCGTAACGCTGACGTCTGACGTAATGACGCTGACGTCTGACGTAATGACGCTGTGCGTGGCCCGGTAGATGCGATTCAAGCCAGTTGATGGAAACACTTCTGCTTCGCATTAATTTGTATTTACATATTTGCGAGATTTCAAAAATTAGCTCAAAATTCGAAATGAAAATGGATGGAAACACGGTTATTGTAGCCTCTTTCTGTTGTGAGAACTTTTCTTGCTGCTCATTGTTTTTAATGGTGAATTTCTTCTGAAGCTGGCAGAGCTGAGAGAGACGCAGAGGGAGAGACGAAGAGGGAGGCAGAAGAGGATGAAGATGATAACTATGTAAGTTTTGTTTTTTGTAATGAAAGATGATAGATTGCATGGATTATTACACTATTTATTTTAAAATTGAAACTTGTGAATTACAAGTTGTGGTTATGTCAACATTTTCAGATGCCTCCTTTAAAGCAGCAAAAAGAGACAGCCCTAAAAGAACCTTTTGAGGAAGAGGACAGAAGTCCAACTGTATAGAAGCCTATCACCCATTCCAACCAAGGACAGCCCTTTAATAATGTTAATTAGGAATTCTTTTTTCATAAAAGTTCTATTTTTGTTCTGGTGAAAGAGCATTAAATACGTCATGCACACAAATGGTGTACTATATATTTTTGCCTAACCCAATGAGAATTGATAACAGAATTGATAAGGAATTGAATCGATAAATGATATCGATAAAGGAATTGGTATTGATAATTTCTTAACAATTCCCATCCCTACAAGGGATCGAACCCGAGACCTTCTGGTCCTGAGCCGGCTGCCCTGCCTCTACACCATCTCGACCCATTATCTTTTGCTTTGGTATGTAATTGTGTGTGTTTAAAGTAAGATGTAAGTTTATGTATATAGCTTTTATAATAATAATAATAATAATGTCTATTCCTGTCATCTGCGTATGTTCCCATACACAGACGAAATTCGTCTCTGCATTTAACCCAACCACCTACCAGGTGGTGCAGTGAGCAGCCCGAAAGCGCCCGGGGAGCTGGAGAAATAGGTGTGCACTCATAGACACCCCAAGCTGGGTAGTGGCCGGGGCGCGAACCCGCGACCTTCGGATCCGTAGTCAAAAGCCCTGCCACTAGACCATCTTTTATGATTTTCTTCTTATATTTTTAGAAGGGGGGGGTGCACTTGTAAGCCCAATTAGGGTTTTTATGACCTCTCCTGCACATTTTTTCTTTTTTACTTTTCTTTTATATGTGTTGTTTCTTTTTGTGCAAACAATAAACAAACAAACAAAATAAATCAGAAGTCTTTCATATCGCTAAAGATATGGTCCTTATCAGCTAACAAGACGGCTAACGCTTTAGCCGTCTTGTTAGGAGGATTGTCAAGTATAAATCTATATCGTTTATATTGTGATAGTCTGAACTTGTATTGCAAAAAAAATCTCGATATTTTAAAAATATAGAAATATCGCCCAGCCCTAATAGCCAATGGAGGGATGGAAAGTCGCAGTTATAAGTTGTTTCCTAGCATTCAGTTAGGAGTTTAACTAGACAGGATCGAGTTCTGAAAAAGAAACCCAGTTTTACTTTCAGTTTCTTTACCAAGCTTTGGATGTGGGGTGGAAAAGATGGATGCAAATCAACCAAGATACCCAAATATTTGTAGGAATCGACAAACTCAATAGGAACACCATTCAAAAACAAAACAGAAGGAAGAACTGCTGGGAGTGACTTCCTGTTTGGAAACAACACTCCTTTGGTTTTGTCGGCATTTAGTACAAGTTTGAGATGGAACAAATCTGACTGGATGATGTCATAAGCAGATTGCAAAAGCTGGAAAGCCTTAGCAACCGTTTTAGCTCGACAGTAAATGTATCATCAGCATAGAAAAGTAAGGATGAATCAGGGACGAATTGACCTACATTACCTTGGTAGATTGCAAAGAGGGTGGGTCCTTAAGGCCCCGGCATAGCTATGTGTAAGGCAGTAAGCCGCTGTACGCCGTACGTACGCAGAGGCACAAGCGTAGCCCCGCATGGCACGAACGCGCAAAGCTCAAATTTTACGACCGCGTACGCGAGGCGCGTTCTCTCAATAAACTGCCCGGTGTCTGACTGTTTTGTATGTGACACAAATGTATTAAATTCCCCTTCTTCATCCCTGATCTGGACTTTTCTTTTGTTTTTGGCCAAAAGTCAAGTGATCGCTTCCTCCTCCGTTGACTCCATGACTGAAATGAATGAATTTGTCACGAGCGAATTAAACTCGGGTCCTACGTGGCTGCACGAGGTTCTACAGATTTCCTGGTGGGCTGTGGGCTGCAGGACCAACGCTCCCTGTTTTTATTTTTTAGAACTTTTTATTAACATAAAGTTTAGAACACAGCAGCGGCTGCAGCCAGCCAGCTCGTGCCTTTTTTTTCCCCCACCCGACCTGTCAATCAATGCAGTAGGCGTGTCAGCAAATGACCAATCAGTGACCTCAGTTTGTCCCATAGGTAAACGTTCTGCGCGCAGCTGCTCAAATTACGACAAGAATTTGGAGCGAAAACGCGAGAACAAACACAGAGCTGTGCTTGTGAACGCGTGCGCACAGAACACGGGCGTAGAGCGGCGTACAGGCCATATGCAGAGCTCTGCCGGGGCCTTAAGACTGAACCTTGTGGTACACCATTGTTAACAGATAACTGGAAGAAGTACCATTAAATAAATAAATAAAGTGCTATGTGTTGTCATCATTGTATGTTCCCATACAATGGCAAAATTAGTTATCTGCATTTAACCTATTGCACCTGGGATACACCCAGGTGGAGCAGTATGTTGAACACATTGCCTCCAATCTGAGTGATAGTTAGTGAACCAACCATGGTGTGATCTGAGAAAACTATAAAAGAAAGAAAACTATAAGAAAACTATTAAAAAAAATTTAACATTCTGTAACTGTTTAAAATGATAATAAACCCAACAGAAGAAAATATTCCAAAACATTGTCTTTTTAATCAATAGTAAAAACAAAACTACTCAGTTGAAGAAATTCCTTACTAAAAAAGAAGTTGCCAAACACAGGCCTAATAAAAAGCTTTGTTACCAGGCAGAGGGATTATGTTTCTGCATGCTTCCTCGATCCAATGCAATGTGTGGCTATTGTGATTATCTCTATTCACTCAGTTTCAATCAGGTCAGTTCACATGGTCAAACCAGTTATCACATGATGAGGGAGTGTATATCCCAAAATAGAAACAAAAGATGACATTTTCCAAGGTGAATCATTCTTAATTATGTGTAAATGGCGTTTTGTGACCTGATCTAAAATACTACTCAGAAGGTATGGCAATTAGAAGTGCTGGTGGTCTGATATGATCAACAGAACCTATATTAAGGTGGCATCTCATTGGGCTGTGACTATTGGGGGGCTAGTTGGCAACTCAAACTTGTGGGAAAATGAGAAATTTTCCATTCCCGGCGTCTTACTGAACTCTTGAGTGTTTGTAGCCAAGTAACCAGTGAGGCCGCATTTTGCACGGCCAGCTTTTGAAAATCAAAGCCCATTTTCAAGTGCTCTGCTATAAAAACTGCATTTGTGTTGTGAACATAATTTTGTTGTCCACCTTGGCCCATATCATGCCCACATTGACAGCTACCCTCATGTTTATGATTTAAATGGTCTGCTGCCTTCATACATCTCCTCCTACATGTCTCTACGTGAGTGCAGCTACAGTGTGCGCTCTCAGTACATGATTACCTGCAGTGTTCCGTCAGTGAGGACTGAGCTTGGCAAAAGGGCCTTCTCCTACTATGGTCCTGCTTCCTGGAATATCTTACAAAAGCTCTCGACCTTGACCTCTCTAAATGGATTTAAGAATCTGTTGGAATCCTGGCAAAAACCAATGCAGACATGTTCTTGTTTTTGATTTTCTACATTTGCCTTATAATCTGTCTGTTTTGCTACTTTGACATCTTTGTTTTAACTTGTTAAAAAATAAAAAATCTGTATGCCTCTTTTATGATTGTCTATTGTTGATTGTCCAAGGAAAATCTACTGTTGCTGTTGTCATCATTCTTTGTTTGTAGCCAGGTCTCTCTTGTAAATGAGTTCTCGAGGCTCAATGGGATTAACCTGCCTAAATAAAGACTAACAGACCTGGACCTTTTTTTTATTATTAATATTTATTATCAGGGTGGATTTTACACCTAGATATTTCCTAAGAAGTTGTTTGACAGAGGGGAGCTTTAAGGCAGAAGTCAAAATGCATATCTAGTGCTACTGAAAAATGCTAGAGAGGCACCCAGGACTCAATTAAGAAGGGTTTGTGACAAACCGAATGACTATGGGACTATTTAGAGATTTTAAAAATGGACACAAACTTTTTTAACATGTTCAAAATGGACTGGATGCTTCTACATTTCCCACATGGAAATTGAGAACTCAGCAAAAAGTAGCAAGACATTCAGGAAGCTCCTCCATGAATGGTTTTAAAAACTACTGTAGTTACAGCTCAGTAAAATACTGTACTACCCTTAGGGGTGTGAGGTAACATCTATAAATAGATGCATGACAGATTTTAAATTAATTTTTAAATGTCAACAATGGTTTGGTTAATCTAACACTGTGCAGCCACTTTGAAAGAGTCAGCATAGTTGCGGTGCTGTGCCGTTTGTTCTAATAAAAAGCTACCCTAGCAGTAAAAACAGGTTGCAGTCAACCTGTTTTCACATCTTTTTTTTTATCTTTTCTGCACAAATCCCGATAAATATGTCTGTAAAGAACAGCTGAAGTTATCACAACATGACTGTCTTCAGTAACGACTGTGAAACATTTGATTTATGCATATTTTCGTGGCAAATGACTAAAGCTGTTAGTATTTCTAAGACATTTTCAATGTTAAGTTAGCATTTACCGTATTTTACGGTCTATAAGTCGCACCTTTTTGCCTAATTTGCATATCCTGCGACTAATAGAGAGGTGCGACTTGTTTATGGATTTTTCCCCATATTTTTAGACCAATTTTTGGCTCAGATTTGACCGATTTTCATTTTGGCAAAAAATGGTGCAGTACCACTTTCGGCCGCTAGGGTACACCGACCGTTTCCACCTCATGTGTCTGACGGCAGCCTCCTCTGGTCAGACTGACTTTGTCGCAGCCTGGCCTCCTGCTCTGGAGCTCTGACACTTCCAGAGTCCACCAACCGTTTCCAGCTCATGTGTCCGACGGCAGCCTCCTCTGGTCGGACACACTCTGTCGCTGCCCGGCCTCCTGCTCTGGAGGTATGAACTACTGTTAGCCGTGTTTGTTAGCAAAAAAAGGTTACTATTCATTTAAATAACTCATGAACTACCAGACAGATTTTCTTTAAACTTACAGAAAGTAATTATTGTGTGGTCATTTACAAACTGTTAGCTGTTGGAATTGTTTGAGATAAAATTCTATGTTTTATGAGCGTAAATGTGTGGCGGTTAGCTCAGTTCTTTTTCCGGCTACTATTTATAACTCATGAACTACCGGACAGATTTTTTTAAACTTACGTACTGTGTGGTCATTTACAAACTGTTAGCTGTTGGAATTGTTTGAGATAAAATTCTATGTTTTATGAGCGTAAATGTGTTGCAACTCTGTTTTTCTCTTGCATGTTGTTGGATGTAACTGGGACCCTGTGTACATAATATCGTTTTCATCACATGTACCACATGTGGTGCAAATGACAATAAAGACTCTCTGACTCTCTAACTCATGAACTACCGGACAGATTTTCTTTAAACTTACAGAAAGTAATTACTGTGTGGTCTGTCAATTACAAAATGTTAGCTGTTGGAGTAGTTTGAGCTAAAATTAGATTTATTTATAATTTATTTTTGCAGCAAGCGCGACCGTTTGGAAGACGTCAAAGCGAAACAATTTAAATCCAGCAGATTTGACCATTACGTGAATTTACTATGTGTGTAGCATTCAATATATATGTCTAGCACTTTGAGATTTCCAGTAATGAAAAGTGTGTTATAAATTGAATTAATTATTATTATTATTATTACTAAGGATCGGTTAAGCTAAGACACATCTTTGCTATAATTTTCAGCAGACAAACAATTGTTTTTACCGTGTTAATCTTGTTAAAAGTCCTTCTGTGCATGCTTCTGTGGCCGACATTTTCAGTAGGGCAAATGACGCGCTGACGCGTCGCGTAGCGGTGACGCATAATAGATGCGACTTAAATAAAGGTGCAACACGTTTATGGATTTTTCCAATTTATTGCCAATAATTGGACAAAGCGACTTATAGAAAGTTACGAGTTATCAGGCGGAAAATATGGTATATGAAGTGTTAGCCTGTGATTTATTATTTGCTATGGTGTACTCTACAGGTCCTTCTAAAAAAATTAGCATATTGTGATAAAGGTCATTATTTTCCATAATGTAATGATAAAAATTAAACTTTCATATATTTTAGATTCATTGCACACCAACTGAAATATTTCAGGTCTTTTCTTGTTTTAATACTGATGATTTTGACATACAGCTCATGAAAACCCAAAATTCCTATCTCAAAAAATTTGCATATCATGAAAAGGTTCTCTAAACGAGTATTAAACTAATCATCTGAATCAACAAATTAACTCTAAACACCTGCAAAAGATTCCTGAGGCTTTTAAAAACTCCCAGCCTGGTTCATTACTCAAAACCGCAATCATGGGTAAGACTGCCGACCTGACTGCTGTCCACAAAGCCATCATTGACACCCTCAAGCAAGAGGGTAAGACACACAAAGAAATTTCTGAAGGAATAGGCTGTTCCCAGAGTGCTGTATCAAGGCACCTCAGTGAGAAGTCTGTGGGGAAAAGTGTGGCAGAAAATGCTGGACAACGAGAAGAGGTGACCAGACCCTGAGGAAGATTGGGGAGAAGGGCCGTTTCCAGACCTTGGGGGACCTGTGGAAGCAGTGGACTGAGTCTGGAGTCGAAATATCCAGAGCCACCGTGCACAGGCGTGTGCAAGAAATGGGCTACGGGTGCCGCATTCCCCAGGTCAAGCCACTTTTGAACCAGAAACAGCGGCAGAAGCGCCTGACCTGGGCTACAGAGAAGCAGCACTGGACTGTTGCTCAGTGGTCCAAAGTACTTTTTTCGGATGAAAGCAAAGTTTGCATGTCATTCGGAAATCAAGGTGCCAGAGTCTGGAGGAAGACTGGGGAGAAGGAAATGCCAAAATGCCAGAAGTCCAGTGTCAAGTACCCACAGTCAGTGGGTGATGGTCTGGGGTGCCATGTCAGCTGCTGGTGTTGGTCCACTGTGTTTTATCAAGGGCAGGGTCAATGCAGCTAGCTATCAGGAGATTTTGGAGCACTTCATGCTTCCATCTGCTGAAAAGCTTTATAGAGATGAAGATTTCATTATTCAGTACGACCTGGCACCTGCTCACAGTGCCAAAAACCCTGGTACAGGTAGTCCCCGACTTATGAGCGCTCTGACCTACGAGGTTCCGGACTTACGAGCTGGCGAATTTTTGGAAAAAACGCAAAAAATACCGAGTTTTTCTGTGTTTTTTCACCACAGTTCGTTAGCTAAACATGTGGACACACGTTTCCGATCATTTTTATGCACTCGTAAGCAGTTTTTCGATGAAAAACGAGTGTTTGTAGTCGCGCTAGCAAAACCGTTCCAACTTACGAGCGAAATTCCGGACTTACGAGACACGTGGCGGCCGTTCCAAGTTACGAATTTTCGCTTTACGAGCGCCTCGGAGGAACGGAACTCGCTCGTAAGTCGGGGACTACCTGTAAATGGTTTACTGACGTGGTACAGTATTACTGTGCTCAATTGGCCTGCCAACTCTCCTGACCTGAACCCCATAGAGAATCTGTGGGATATTGTGAAGAGAAAGTTGAGAGACGCAAGACCCAACACTCTGGATGAGCTTAAGGCCGCCATCGAAGCATCCTGGGCTTCTATAACACCTCAGCTGTGCCACAGGCTGATTGCCTCCAGGCCACACCGCATTGTATTGAGTGCATAACTGAACATTATTATTTGAAGGTCGACTTTTTTGTATTAAAAACACTTTTCTTTTATTGGTCGGATGAAATATGCTAAATTTTTGAGACAGGAATTTTGGGTTTTCATGAGCTGTATGCCAAAATCATAAGTATTAAAACAATAAAAGTCCTGAAATATTTCAGTTGGTACGCAATGAATCTAAAATATATGAAAGTTTCATTTTTATCATTACATTATGGAAAATAATGACCTGTATCACAATATGCTAATTTTTTGAGAAGGACCTGTATAGTAGGCATGAAAATAAATCAGTGTTTACCGGTATATCAAAAAAGCCAGAATCATTTAAGTTTCAAGACAATCAAAATGAATTAATAATTGATTTAGAATTGTAACTGAATTGTTGAGTTGCCTAAAATCTCCCACAATTAGTGTCTGTGCAGAGAAAAGCAGTAAATTGAGATTATGCAGGGTCAGTAGGATCTTCTGAACAAATCTTTGTAGGAAGCAGCAGCAGAGCCATTGTTCAAAAAATTGGAAGAGATGACCTAATTGACACCAGCTGCAAAAATCACCTCAACTCAGGACTGCACTTCAAGCCACTAAACGTCGCACAAGTTAAGCTGAAGAAGCTTTGCACAAAAACAAACTCCCTCTCATTAAAACCACAAAGTGCTGAGCTTACAACCTGATGACGTTTGACAGACTGAACATTTACACACCCACACAAAATTATTTAGACTCGCACCACAAGCACAAACCTAATCCTAAGCTTAAACACACACCACACACACCTATTCAGAACACAAAGGCAGGGCGATTAGTAGCTCGTTTAAAAAGAAGATGAGGTGTATCTTGTGTCTATACCCATCTGCTTCTGGTCCACCTGCAATCAGACAAATGTCAGACAGCAAAGATGGAACAGGCAATGCAAGCTCGGCCACAACCGTAGTTCATGTCAACATGGTTGAAATGCAAACTGAGCTGATCACTTCCTGTCAAATAGGGCAGGCAAGTGTGAATGTAAACAAACCACAAACACTGAGAGCACATATAAGAATGTTGTTTATGTGTGATGCCACATGCACAGATGTAATATTTTACAACAGCTGTGTTTCCATCCATTTTCATTTCGAATTTTGAGCTAATTTTTGAAATCTCGCAAATATGTAAATACAAATTACTGCGAAGCAGAAGTGTTTCCATCAACTGGCTTGAATCGCATCTACCGGGCCACGCACAGCGTCATTACGTCAGACGTCAGCGTCATTACGTCAGACGTCAGCGTTACGCATGTCTACAGTAAACAGGAAGTAGCGGTTGAAAACAGAACCCGGCCACACATCTCGTCAAAATGGAGAGAATATTTCAGGTACGTGTTGCTATCGGGCAAGTTGTATTTATTCTGTCATGCCAACTAGTTTTAGCGATGTTACATGTTGTCCGGAGCGGAAACAGCTGAACGTCACGTGACGTGAATGTTCGCTACGGCAGAACTGAGTCGGAAAATCTGTTTCCATCTGTCGTTTTGCGCATCTGCTCATTTTCGAAGATCCCAAAAACCACCTCAAGCGAGCGTATAAACTTTTTGGCGAATTTGAGGAAGTAAATTCGGATTTTGCCGTTTCCATTAAGCTTTTCTGCTGCGATACTTCAAAATGCGCATCTAGAAACCTTGATGGAAACACGGCTAATGAAGCCCAACATACAATTTATCTGCAAATAAATCTGAACAAAAACTGAAATTTAAAAACTACTGAAACAAAAATAAAGCAAAGAGACATTTTACTCACAGCAAAGGCCTGACCTATTCTGTTCAGGCCACAGTTTGTTTATTTCAATTAACAAATAAAATCAGGCTACAGCTTCCTGGGACCCATCTGCTACAAATGCAGACAAAACAGCCGGTTATGTCCAGCACAACCTCACGAACTCTCAATGAGAGCAGAGAAAAAGCCAACAAACTTTCAAAATAAGATATATAATATGGTAGCTGAATTATCATCACAAACCTGATGATAATTAGGTGCAATAGAGGAAAAACAAACACAGAGATGATCCAGCTCGTGCTAACGTGAACTGACTGACTTGGATTAAAGTGGAAATTCCCCCTTTTTTAAACAGCAAGTTTTTCCCCCTGATCTCAACCCTTATTGTTTGCAAGTTGATGAGTGTGTCTCGCCAAGCAGGTCTATTAGGGTAATTATCCTAAAGGTTAATGGAGCATTTTGTTCTGCTGTTTTTGCATAAATTTAAACACCCCAAACAAAAACTGACAAGTGGAATGCCGACGTCTCCTGTAGCTGAAGGATGTGAATAATAAATGTTTGTAGTTTTCGAGGAGTGTTTTACAGGACTGGAATAGAACAGGGAATGCAAGGAAATCTGAATGTTTTTTAGCACAAGATATTCAAGTGGGTAGGAGTTACACTGTGTATAAGAATAGAGTTAGGGATTTTTTGTTTTTCTTGTTCAAGGCAGTGCAGAGCGACAGATCCTGGAGAGTGGAGGAAGCAATTTCATCCACAACCAGGTGCAACGGCAGATCCAAGGAGGTGGCCAATGGCAGCCATGGCCACCATAGAATAATCTTCAACCTTCCCAATCATTTGAGGAAACTAATTAACAGTTGTGAGCACAGCTGCACTAATTTGCTAACAACTAATTTAAAAGAACAAATTTTTATTTTAGCAGATTAACATTTTCGATAACCGTTAGTGGAATAAGCTTCTGCTAAATCAGGTTTCACAACTTTAAGTCTGCAAACAAAATTCACAAGCTTGTTCCCGTCTGTTGTCAAAGTCAAAGTCAAAGTCAACTTTATTGTCAGAACTGCAATATGTACAGGACATACACAGGACCGAAATTGCGTTTCTCTCAGTCCCTCGGTGCAACAGTAACCATCTAAACACTAAACACTAAAACATTTAATAAACATAAGCATAAAATAGTAAAAGTGTAACACTGTCCTGAGTTTTTTCATAATAGTATAAAAGTATGAAAATTTACACCAACACTGAAACACCAAACACCCCTAAAACACCAAACACCCAATGAACATAAGCATAAAATGAAATAATAAAAGTGTAATACTGTCCTGAGTTTTTGCATAGTAGTATAAAAAGTATAAAAAGTATATCTATAAAATAAACTGAAGGTTCTAGCATTGACATTTGCAAAGAGTGGCACAGCAGCATATAAGTTAATGTACACAGTATATGTATGAGGTATTTGATGTTGGTATATAGGCAAAGTGGCATATGCAGTGAGGCACATAAGGCACATTTGGCATCCTTAGATAAGGCTAGTCAGAGAATGCTGTATATGTATCTGCAGTAGTGTAGATAAAAGTAGTGTAAATGTAAACAGTAGTAATAAATGTAAAGCAGTAGTAATAAATGTAAACAGTATTAATAAATGTAAACAGTGAATGTAAACAGTAGTATGACTATAGGCAGTAATGTAATACAAACATTAGTGCAAATATGAGAAGTAGTGCAAACTGAATGAACACATGACCGAGAGTTTAGTGAATAACCCGTTTGATGACACAGAGTCCAGTGTTAAAAACTTTGTGTTGAGTGGTAATGTGTGAGAAAGTTTTTTGTGTTAAGGCAGTTCAAATGGGAGGGGAGGCAGAGCAGGCAGAGTGTTTAGCATTCTGACTGCCTGATGAACAGAGCTGTCTCTCAGTCTACTGGTACGAGCCTGGAGACTCCTCAGTCTCCTCCCTGATGGCAGCAGTCTAAAGCGGCTGTGTAGTGGGTGTGTGGGATCACCTGCCATGCAGTGGGCTTTCCGAGTGAGGCGTTTGCTGTGTAAGTCCTGCAGTGAGGGCAAGGAGGTGCCGACGATCTTCTCAGCTGCTCTCACGATGCGCTGGAGGCTCTTGCGGCATGATGCAGTACATGCACCAAACCACACCGTGATGCAGCTGGTCAGGACACTTTCTATGGCACCTCTGTAGAAGGTGCACATGATGGGGGTTGAAGCTCCAGCCCTTTTCAGCTTGCGGAGAAAGTAGAGGCACTGGTGAGCCTTCTTGGCCAGTGCTGCAGTGTTCCTGCTCCAGGACAGGTCCTTCGAGACGTGCACTCCCAGGAACTTGGTGCTGTCCACTCTCTCCACTGCGGTGCTGTTGATGGTCAGAGGGGCATGTTGTGCATCCCTCTTCCTGAAGTCCACAACAATCTCCTTTGTCTTCTCCACGTTGAGAGTGAGATTGTTGTGTCCGCACCACAAGGCCAAGCGGCTCACCTCGTTCCTGTAGTCCGTCTCATCGTTGTTGCTGATGAGACCTACCACTGTTGTGTCGTCCGCAAACTTGATGAAGTGGTTGGAGCTGTACGATGGTGTGCAGTCGTGTGTTAGCAGGGTGAATAGAAGGGGGCTCAGCACACATCCTTGTGGGGCCCCTGTGTTCAATGTGATGGTGCTAGATGTGTTACTCCCGATCCGTACTGTCTGTGGTCTCCCGGTCAGGAAGTCTAGCAGCCAGTTACACATTGAGGTGTTCAGCCCCAGACTGTCCAGTTTATGGATGAGCTGTTGGGGGATGATGGTGTTGAATGCCGAGCTGAAGTCGATGAACAGCATTCTAACATAAGAGTCCTTCGTGTCCAGATGTGTGAGAGCTGTGTGGAGGGCAGAGGAGATGGCATCGTCGGTTGAGCGATTAGGTCGGTATGCAAATTGGAAGGGATCCAGGGAGGACAGATGTGATGCTTTTCATGACTAGCCGTTCAAAGCACTTCATCAGGATGGGGGTGAGTGCTACTGGGCGATAGTCATTGAGGCATGCGGGCGTTGCCTTCTTTGGGACAGGGATGATGGTGGTGGCTTTGAAACAGGTGGGGACGATGGCCTGGCTCAGTGAGATGTTAAAGATGTCCGTGAAGACCGCTGCGAGTTCCCCTGCACAGTCCTTCAGCACACGACCAGGTATGTTGTCAGGACCAGAGGCCTTCCGGGCTTAGCCAGCACCTGGCCATCAGGAGAGGGGGGGAGTTTATGTGCAGGTGTGCTGTTACTTGCCTCAAACCGAGCAAAGAACTCATTCAGTTCATTCAGCGTAGAGGTTGAGCTGTCACAGGTCTGGGGGGATGGTTTGTAGTTTGTGATGGTCTGTATTCCCTGCCACAGACTGCGTGTATCCTTGCTGTCCTTGAAACGGTGAGCTATTTTCCTGGAATACTGCTTTAGGCTTAGTACACGTGACAAGACGCGATTGATCGATGCAGCTTCGACTGGAAGGATATGATGTGTGAAGCAGACTGAGTGACAGTCATTAGTTTCCAGTAGGGATACACCGATCCACTTTTTTTATCTTTTAACTTCCGATCCGATCCAGATACCTAAATCTGGATATTGGCCGATACCGATACTATTCCAATATCAGCATCATTACTGATTTTATATGAGGCTGTAATAATCTCTCAAGTAAAATGTGCACACATATATGCATGTCCAAAAAGGCAACTTATGTTTTATTAATGTTGGATACGTTTCAAAGTTAAAATTAAATCCTGCTAACACAAAACATATTTTTTATTCCTAGCTTTAAAGTCAGTCAGTCAGAGTCAGAGAGATTTATTGTCATACACACCACATGGTACATGTGGTGGTACAAGATTATGTAAACGGGGTCCCAGTTACATCCCACAATAAAATGTAAAAGAAAAACAGCGAGAGAAATTTATTTTATATCCCGAAAATAAACCAAACTGATTAATAATTGTAATGACTCTTCCAACCGAGGTGGAAGGTCTGGAGATAAATAACAGAACGTCGTCAGCATATAAAGATATTTTATGAGTTCCCTTATCAGTATTGATACCGAGTATGGTAGGGTCGCTACGAATTGCTTCAGCTAGTGGTTCAATTGCAAGAGTAAATAAAAGAGGCGAAAGAGGACAGCCTTGCCTGTTCCCCCTTGCCACTTCAAAGTTTCTGGACCTAAGCCCATTTGTAATAACTGCAGCTAGGGGACAGCTATAGAGGACTTTAATCCAATTAATAAAATTGGAACCCAATCCAAATTGATGCAGAGTATGAAAAAGATATGGCCATTCCACGCGATCAAACGCCTTCTCTGCATCTAATGAGATCACAAGACCATCCATCGCCCGCTGCTGGCACATCTGAATAACATTTAAAACACGTCTGAGATTATTACAGGAATTACGACCCTTAATAAAACCCGTTTGGTCTATCCCTACCAATAAGGGTAACATGTTTTCCAGACGCATTGCTAAAATTTTGGAAAGTATTTTTAAATCTACATTGAGTAATGAGATGGGTCTATAGGAGTCACAATTTTCTGGAGGTTTAGACTTTTTTAGAATTAAAGATATATTAGCTTCCCGAAGTGAAGGGGGGAGGGTACCGATACCTAAAGAATCAAGTCCGAGGCCATGCCTCTGGGTAAACAGCTTCATATACCTAATTCCCCCTTTAAGTGGTCTCCTGCAGGATTTAAATATCTTGGTATATTTATAACACCTTCTTTTGATCAGATGTTTAAAACCAACTTTATCCCACTATTTGCACAAATTAAACTAGACCTTGAACGCTGGAACTATCTTCCTCTATCTTGGATGGGCAGAATTTCGCTCCTTAAGATGAACGTTCTCCCTCGCTTATTATACCCAATTAGGATGATACCCGTTTTATTTACTCAGAAGTGGATTCAAAAACTAAAAAGTTGGTTTACTTCCTTTATATGGGCCAAAAGAAGAGCATTTATAAAAATGTCAACACTGCAGTTACCAAGAGACAAGGGAGGCTTAGCTTTTCCGGATATTAAAAAATATCAGTTGAGCTCTCTTATATTATATGTCCAGAAATGGATATCTGAGAATCCATCCACAGTGTGGCTTGACATAGAAACCTCATTATGTGACTGTCCTCTTAAAAGTCTAATTTTTGTCAAAACTATGAAAACAGTACATAAATGTTGTAATAATCCAATTACTGTGAATACAGTTAGGGCTTGGAGGGCGGTTCAACATATCGAGGGAAGAACTGGGAAAACATCACCACTTATACCCTTTATTCAGAATCCTGATTTTCTTCCTGGTATGTTAGATGCAGGCTTTGGAGAATGGGGAGCTAAGGGTATTTCCTCTCTTGGTTGCCTTTTCAAGGAAGGGGTGTTTATGTCTTTTAATCAAGTTATGGAAGTGTTTGGAATAGCGAAAAATAACCTCTTTCGTTTTTTTCAGTTAAGAGATTTTGTTAAAAAAGAAACAACATTATTCAGGGACATTGAAGTTTCGAGCATTGAAAATTTGTTTTTTGGAACTCGTGAAGTGTCACTTAGTATGTGCTATAAAACACTGAAATGTGATAAGAGTCACTTATCCACTTTGGCTCAGGCCTGGGGAGAGGAACTGAACGTCGAGATCACTGATGAAACATGGAGTAATATTTGGAATTCTGCCGGGAAAATCTCCATTTGTAATCGTTCTTGGGCATTACAACTTAAATTATTACATAGAGCTCATTTGGCTCCAAATCGAGTGTCTAAGTTTAAACCAGGATCCTCGTCATTGTGTCCTAAATGTAAAATACACGAAGGCAGCCTTACACACTGTCTTTGGTCATGTCCCAGGATCCAGATATACTGGAAATCTATTTTGATTGAGATAAAGAAAATTATCAAAATCGATATCGATCTCGACCCAGTCTCTCTTCTCCTTGGTCTACCAAATAAACATGTTAAAAATTCCAACAAAAGTAAGTTGTATAATGTTCTAACTTACTGTGCTCGCAAAAATATTTTGTTACAATGGATTTCTGATAAGCCCCCTGCCATTTCTGGATGGAAAAAACTCATTTTGGAATATATTCCGCTTGACTTTCTAACATGCCTTACTCATTCCAAGACTGACATTTTCAGACGTATATGGAAGCCCTTCTTGGATTACTCTGAGGGACACGTGTCTACCATCTTAGCTGAAGCATTCAAAGATGTTTAGAGCTGGACTTTCTTGTAATTGAAGCATGCATTTCCCTTATTATATTTTACTGCAATGCTGAGCTTTTTGTCTTGTTTTGTTGTTGTTTTGTTTTGTTTGTATGTGTGTCTTTTCTTTTGTCTTTTTCTTTGTGAAAAAAATCAAATAAATATATCTATAAAAAAAAAAAA
>JBBPBX010022112.1:22249-41730 GCA_038048925.1 Garcialebias charrua
CATCCATCCATCCATCCATCCATTTTCTTCCGCTTATCCGGGGTCGGGTCGCGGGGGTAGCAGCCTAAGTAGGGAGGCCCAGACTTCCCTCTCCCCAGCCACTTGGAGCAGCTCCTCTGGGGGAATCCCAAGGCGTTCCCAGGCCAGCCGAGAAACATAGTCCCTCCAGCGTATCCTGGGTCTTCCTCTGGGCCTCCTCCCGGTGGGACATGCCCGGAACACCTCACCAGGGAGGCGTCCAGGAGGCATCCTAACCAGATGCCCGAGCCACCTCAACTGGCTCCTCTCGATGTGGAGAAGCAGCGGCTCTACTCCGAGTCCCTCCCGGATGACTGAGCTTCTCACCCTATCTCTAAGGGAGAGTCCAGACACCCTGCGGAGAAAACTCATTTCAGCCGCTTGTATCCGAGATCTTGTTCTTTCGGTCATAACCCAAAGCTCATGACCATAGATGAGGGTGGGAACGTAGATCGATCGGTAAATTGAGAGCTTTGCCTTTTGACTCAGCTCTCTCTTCACCACGACAGACCGGTACAGCGCCCGCTTCACTGCGGACGCTGCACCTATCCGCCTATCGATCTCACGCTCCAGTTTTCCCTCATTCGTGAACAAGACCCCGAGATACTTAAACTCCTCCACTTGGGGCAGGACCTCCTCCCCGACCTGGAGAAGGCATGCTACCCTTTTCCGGCTCAAGACCATGGCCTCGGATTTGGAGGAACTGATCCTCATCCCGGCCGCATCACATTCAGCTGCAAACCGCTCCAGCGAAAGCTGTAGATCACGAACTGATGAAGCCAATAGGACCACATCATCTGCAAAAAACAGAGAAGCGATTCTAAGGCCACCAAAACGGATCCTCTCAACACCTTGGCTGCGCCTAGAAATTCTGTCCATAAAAGTTATAAACAGAATCGGTGACAAAGGGCAACCTTGGCGGAGTCCAACTCTCACCGGAAACGAGCCTGACTTATGCCCCTTTTCCACTTACCGGCCCAGAGCGGCCCAGTCTGGTCCGGTCTGTTCCAGTTAGGATCGGCTCACATGTACGGTTTTGTCTCCATTCACTACTGCAGCCCTTCTGTGGGCGGGGTGTAGAATCTCACTCGTCCTACCACGTGGTGGCGGTAGTGTTACCTCAAGCTATTTACTAGCCACCACTAAACATTAGAAGAAGAACACCCTGCAGGACCTTGTCTCACCACCTGTTGGCGGTAATGTCCCTTGAGCTATTTAATGCTCTGATCTTACTTTTATTGCCTTTTCAGCTTGTTTTAAACCCCTGTGTTTTCCATTTTCTTTCTTTATAATAAAGATTATTCTCATATATGTACAAGGTTCCTGTTAACATTGCTTAACACATTGATCGCACTGCCCTGTAATCAGTTAAACTATTTTTACAGTAAGGTACAGATTAGGAATTAATTAGGTTTCAATTGGCCCTGTAATATTAAATGTTTGTATTTCATTAAATTTAAACGGTAATATTTTGTCAGGGATAATTCAAAGTCAAATGCAAATGGATAATTTGGTTTAAACTGTCCCATAAACATTAAAAGCATGTTTCTTTAAACGTAAAAACAAAGTATTAATAATTAAATGTTTGTTGATCAGGAAACTCGTTTGGGCATCCAAGAACAGCTTCATCGGGGTTGATGGCGACGTCTGTGCATCCTTGGAAAAGCTGCTGCACCACAACCCGACATCAGGATGGATGGATGGATGGGTTCATGTTGACATCTGTGCATCCTTGGAAAAGCTGCTGCACCCACAACCCGACATCAGGATGGATGGATGGATGGCTGTTCAAATCTAATAATCTTTTTCTTATGATTCTTTAAAGGTCAAATGCAAATGGAAAATATTCTCAACTTCCAGTATGTTTTTAAACAAACACTATACTGTAGACACTTAACATTGTAAAATATGTTTAGGAAATTATTGTTCAATGAGACCACTTAAGAAAAAAATGTTTATTATGAAAACTAAGAAGTGAAAAAAGCACAACAATAAATACTGCATACACCTAAATGATTTTTTTCTCGTCTCATGGGCCTCCAGAAGACACAAGTTGATAAATTCAGGTGTTGACTTCTTCCTATTAACTGTAAAAAAAGAAAAACATGGGTTACCGGTAATTCAGTCTAGAAACAGTTTTATATGTAGATATATCTTATAAGATATATATATAAAATATATATACATATATCTTATATCTCAGAAACCACAAAGCAGATATTTTTCAAACCAACAGAGTGTAATCACAACATGTTTATGTGCATACTGTAAGCTGTTGGAGTTATTTGAATTAAAAATTCGATTTTTAATAGACATAAGTGTGTCGACCTAGCTTGTTTTTTTTCTACTATTATTTAACACATATCTTATATCTCAGAAACCACAAAGCAGATATTTTTCAAACCAACAGAGTGTAATCACAAGATGTTCATGTACACTACTGTAAGCTGTTGGAGTTATTTGAATTAAAATTCGATTTTTTTATAATTTATTTTCGTAGCACATGTGACAGGTTTGGAAGTAGTCAAAACAAATCAATTTAAATCCAGCAGATTTGACCACAACGTGACATTATTAAGGACTTGTTAACCTGAGGAACCCTCGTGGTATAAAGCCAGCTATGAAATATATTTTTTAAGCTTTTATTTAGCTACATTTAAAAGAAAGAACGCCGATCGACCCCACCCGCGCGTGCATGTGATGTGCACGTGTCGACCTACTTTGTTAAATCCAGCTGATTTGACCACAACGTGAAATTATTAAGGACCTGTTCAGCTCAAGCACCCTCTTGATATAACGTCAGCTATGAAATATATTTTAAAGCGTTTATTTAGCTACATTATATAGAAATAAAGCCTGCTCACGTGCGCGCGCGCGCGTGCACATGGCGAAACTACTTTTTTAAATCCTGCCGTTTTGACAACAACGTGAATTTATTAAGGAATAGTTCAGCTTAAGACACATCTTTGCTATAATTTTAAATACAAATAATTGTTTTTACCGTGTTAATCTTGTAAAGTCCTTCCGTGTTTGTTCCCTCGCAGCAGCCACTTCCTCAAACTCCGTGGCAGGAGGCTGGGCTGGAAGTCCACCTCCTCCCCACCGCTCACTCCCCCACGGCTCGCTCGCTTACAGCCGGCCTGGACCCTGCTCTGAGATGAGTCTGGAATGTTGGTGCGGTGCGGCGCACATGTGAGGTGGAAATGCTGTCCAACGCGCGCTTGGCACGCAAATATGACGTCACAATCGACCCGCGCCACCAAGTGGAAAAGGGGCATTAGAGAGGTCAAGGTTGAGAACTTCCGATCTTTTTGCAAGATACAGGAAACAGGAGCGGAGTAGGAGAAGGCCCTTTTGCCTAGTTCAGTCCGCACTGAGGGAACACTGCATGTAATAATGTCCTGAGAGTGCCCGCTGTGGTTGCACTCACGCAGAGACATGTTAGAGGAGATGTATGAGGGCAGCAGACCAAGAAGTGATTTAAAGATGAAAATGTACCAGTGAGAGAGTGCGTGAAGTTAATGATGTCCAGTTAACCAGTGAATACAGGGTGGGTAGCACGGTGGCACAACTGGTAGAGCTGCTGCCTCTCAGCGAGAAGGTTGCCGGTTCAAATCCCGGTCCGGGGCCTTTCTGGGTGGAGTTTGCATGTTCTCCCCGTGCATGCGTGGGTTTCCTCCGGGTACTCCGGTTTCCTCCCACAGACCAAAAAACATGCTTGTTAGGCTGATTGGTGACTCTAAATTGACCCTAGGTGTGAGTGTGAGAGTGGATGGTTGTTTGGTGTGAGTGAGACAGGTCCCTCTTGTAAATGAGTCCCCGTGACTCAACGAGGCTAGCCTGTATAAATAAAGGTTGAATGAATGAATGAATGTAATAGTGGGTACAGTAGTAACAGCCAGTTATTAATCTTAGCGCACCATGATAGACAGTGTTTCTATTTCTGAAAAAGAAACCCTGTTTAACTTTCAGTTTCCTTACCAGGTTTTCCACATGGAGCTTAAAAGAGATATGCAAATCGACCAAGATACCCAAATATTTGAACTTTGTAGGATATGTTTCATTATATGCAATACACCAATCTAAAGCTATGGCCTGGACAAGCAAAACCCTTTTTTTTTTTTTTTTCCATTTTGAACAGTTAATTTTTTTTAAACAATACCATAAACAAATAAAAATGTAAATATTTCCAACTAAATATTCTGGAAACAAAGCAATATATTATATTTGTTTAGTAAATTATTTTTACTTGTTTTTTTTATTTTATTTAAAGATTGAAAAACACAGTTGAAACTCCTTACTACAACTATTCCACACCTGAATTCCTCTAACTGAAGTGCAGTTGTTTATAATGTTTGTCCTAACCTTTTGTTTTTTTTTAAATAAATCCTCTCGTAAATCATAGCTTTTTCTCTTTAATTTTGAAACACTTTTGTATACAGCTTGGAAGGAGTTTATTATAGGCTTTGTACATAATCAGTGCTGTTTTGAGTTCTACTAAGTCATACAATTTTAAAATATGCAATGTAATAAATAACTCATTAGTTGGAAGAAAGTAATCAGATGCGGTTATAATTCGGATAGCTTTCTTCTGGAGCATGTAAACTGGTTTTGTGTTGGTTTTATACGAGTTTCCCCATATCTCAACACAATAATTCATGTATGGAAGTATGAAACAACAGTATAACAAGTAAAGTGATTTCTTATTTAGTAGATGTTTTGTATTATTCAGTATTGCAATAGTTTTTTACATTTTGGCCTTATCATTATCAATATGAGCCTTCCAATGCAATTTGTAATCAAGTATCACCCCCAAAAATCTGATTTCATAAACTCGTTCTATTTCAATACTGTTTTTCATGAGTTTGAAATTATTTTTTATTTTCTTGTTACTAAATATTACAAATTTTGTTTTATCATAATTTAGTGATAATTTATTTTTGTCACACCATTTCTTTAATCAGAGTCAGAGTCAGAGTCAGAGAGTCTTTATTGTCATTTGCACCGCATGTGGTACATGTGATGAAAACGAGATTATGTACACGGGGTCCCAGTTACATCCAACAACAAATGCAAGAGAAAAACAGTAATAACATCTAGAATTAACTAAGAAAAACATCAACTAGTAATACACTAAGCCCTAATATAGTGGAAAAACATCATTATAAACAGCAGCACGAACATGAGTCTGTATGAGCAGATGGTCACAGATGAACACAGCAACAAGAAAACAGATCAGCATCAGCATGATGTGATATTTTGCAGTGTTTATTTTTATTTTATTTTTATTTATTCATTCATGAGTCTAACAGCCTCAGGGTAGAAGCTGTTCCTCAGTCTAGTGGTTCTACATTTGATGCTCCTCAACCTCCGTCCTGAGGGGAGTGGGGCAAAGAGTGAGTGTGCTGGGTGAGTGAGGTCTTTCATGATGCAGGTGGCTCTTTTCCTGCATCTGGAGGTGTAAATGTCTGTGATGGTGGGGAGACTGACTCCAACAGACTTATGTGCAGCTTTAATGCTTGTAATTCTCCTTTCATTATACTAAGGACCTGCTCCAAACTATTACCAGAGCAATATAATGTGGTATCATCAGCAAACAAAGTAAATTATAACAGCTTAGATTCATTGCACATATCGTTTATGTAAAGTAAAAAAAGTTTAGTACCCAGCACCGAGCCTTGTGGTACGCCACAAGAAAAGACCTTGTATAAACTTGACCTTAATTTGTAAATAAAATAACACAACAACAAATGTTTTGGATCTTACAAAATCTCTCTGCGTTAAATTCTCAAGATATTTAAAAGTTTTTTTTGCTTTGAGTCACCCTGTAAGTTTTTTTTTCTTCCAGAAATGGAAAACAATAATTTAAATAAGACTGTCTATAATGATGTATTTGCTCATATTTCTGTGTATGTCTTAAGTTATTTTTTGAACACCAATGTGGTCATAAAGCAGCTGAGGCGCTCCATTTATTGTTTATTGCTCTTTTATGCCAAGTTTCTTTTTCTGTCAGGTCAAACTTATGTTTGTTTTAATGACTCCAATATGGAGCTCCCTTCATGAGAAAAAAATCATTTCTAGAAAAAAAAAAAAAAAAGCTTTTACCTCTCTGTCTGCTCTGCTCATTTACCCCATCAAGCCCCTGAACTAAAACCTCACACCTACTCAAGTTACGTTCACTTCACTTCCTGAAAACCTTCACCGACATCAGTTGACTAAAAACCTGGAGGAGGGAAGGAAAATAAAGAGGGGAAAGTGAGACTAAATGTGAGTGGAGTTAGAGAAGATTGGCCTCGTGCTGACGGTGCACAACGCTGCAGGCCCTCGATCGAGTCAGTAAGGAAGTGCTGCTGTCTTTTTAGTGATTCCAACACCAGTTTGGTGGTCAGCTGGAGCAGCGGGGGAATATTAAGTGTCAGTCGTTCGTGCGGCAACATGAGCTCAGATGATGGAAAGTCAGGATGTGTCACGGAGGGGAACAATTGATCCAACAGCAAATGTTGGAGGGAAACCTAGCAAGTCTTACCATCTCACACAGAGTTTAGATTACCGAGTTCCTCTGAATGATGCATTGTATGGCTGTGAAGCAGTCCCATAATTATGCTGGTGTAGATTCTCAGTTGTACAGGGTAAAAATAATAAAGAAAAAATAATAAAGAAACAGGATTTCTATTGTATAGTTGAAAATATTTGCCTCCATTTTGTTGAGCTTCCTCTTTTCAAAACTGGAGAGTGTGGAGTTGTTATGCAGTTAAATTCACATACAGATTACTCTTCATCCCCTCCCACCAGAGAGTCATTACGGTCTTTGCCTGGCTCTCAGACAGATGTTTTGGTCACATGTTTTTTGTTCACTGATGTCAGACTACAAAACTTACAAAAAATAATTAAGCCTGATACTGTACTTTGTCATCTTCCAGTATGACCCAAACATCTCTTGGTAAGACACAAAAACAAAGACCCTAATGACTCTCCAGAGGGACAGGAGGGAGACCTGTGTGTGAATTTAGGTTGTATAGAGCACTGCATGCAGTCTAATGCTTGTGACTCTGTATGGTCTTGTTTTGAACTAAGCTAGATGGAAACTGTTGTGTATTTTCTGGAATAAATGAGGAGAATAATTGTAAACAAGTGGTGATTTATACAAAAAAGAAGTAAGAAATATGGACAATTTCATTTCAGGTCTCTCTTTCTTCAGAGTTCAAGAATCTGAGGAAGTTGTGGCTCTGTAATGCATAAAAACAAGAAACAAGGATTTTACATATCTGAAGACTCATGGTTTGCAGTTGCTCCAACTCATGAGCCAGTCAAGTTCAAGGAACCCTCAAGGTGGATGCTTGCACATTCAGTGGTGCTTGAAAGTTTGTGAAGACTTTAAAATGTTCTATATTTCTGCATCAATATGACCTAACACCTCATCAGATTTTCACACAAGTCCTAAAAGAAGATAAAGAGAACCCAGTTAAACAATTGAGACAAAAACATTACAATTGGTCATTTATCTATGGGGGAAAATGACCCAATATTACATATTTGTGAGTGGTAAAAGTATGTGAACTTTTAGGATTAGCACTTAATGTGAAGGTGAAATTAGAGTCAGAGGTTTTCAATAAATACAGGTAGTCCCCGACTTACGAGCGAGTTCCGTTACAACGAGGTGCTCGTAACACGGAAATCTCGTAATTTGGAACGGCCGCCACGTGTCTCGTAAGTCCGGAATTTCGCTCGTAAGTTGGAACGGTTTTGCTAGCGCGACTACAAACACTCGTTTTTCATCGAAAAACTGCTTATGAGTGCATAAAAATGATCGGAAACGTGTGTCCACATGTTTAGCTAACGAACTGTGGTGAAAAAACACAGAAAAACTCAGTATTTTTTGCGTTTTTTTCCAAAAATTCGCCAGCTCGTAAGTCCGGAACCTCGTAAGTTAGAGCGCTCGTAAGTCGGGGACTACCTATGATGATGATCAGGTGTGAGGGCACCCTGGTTGATTTAAAGAACAAGGATCTATTAAAGTCTGCTCTTCAAAACATGTCTGTGGAAGATATCATGATGTAGTGGGAAGGCTCAGAGCCAACTCTCCACCAGGACCCACTTCTTCCATCATAGCTGCTTCTCCCAAGAGCATTCTTCTATGCAACTCTCTTGGACAACAACCTTTCAGCAACTGCTCATCTCAACCACTCAACAACAACTGACTTCTCAGGTGTCTGTTTACCTGACACCAGATGAGATAGTGTCCCCTGATTTTAACCAGTCAGAGTCCTATCACAGTGGGTGTAACCCGACTATATAATTAATGCAATTAATAATCTTCCCTCAAAGTCTCAGAGGGGAAACGCAATGGCTTCTGTTGAAAATGGTCAAATATAATATTTTGTCTCATCATTATTTAAACTTCTGTGTAAACTCCCCCATCCCCACCAGAACTGTTAGATGCTTCCCCAATAACAAACCCTGGATCACCACTGACCTGAAGGAACTGCTAAACCAGAAAAAAAGAGCCTTCCGGGAGGAAGACATAATTATTGAGGAGTAAACAGAAGCAACTAAAATTCAAGATAAGAAACAGCAAGGAGGTGTACAAGACGAAGCTGGAGAGCAAGCTCCAGCAGAATAATATCAGAGAGGTGTGGTCAGGGATGAAATAGATCCCAGGCTTCAAGCAGGAGGAGGACCAGAAGCAGGGGCGGAGTGGGACAACTTTTCAGCCCGGGAGTTTAATGGCCAAGAGTGGCCCATTTTTTCACATTTTAAAAATATTTGGCAAAAATGTAGCCTATAATATTTTTTTAATTGCAATACAATCAACAACTTTTTTTTTGGTTATAATTTTTAGTTACATTTTGTTACAATTCAGCAAATCAGGTGGGAAAAAAACTAAATTAGTTGACTTAAAAAACAGAAAATGATAAGTCAATTCTTTGTTGCTCTTTCCATATCAGACTCAAAGATTACTGAAAAACTCAAAACGTAATTTTGTTGGCTTGAACGTTGGCCAGCTGTCATGAGAAGTTTGCACTAAATACAGTGACAAAAAGATAAACCATAAAACTATTTTACATTCAAAATATTAAATTTGAGGCCAGATAAAATGTCAATGAGACCAGATTTGGCCCATGGGCCTCGAGTTTGACATGTGATCTACAGCATCAGTAAGCGCCTAAGAAGTGCACTAGTTTCTGCCACCATATGTGTTACTTTGTCATTGTCAATGGACATAAGAAGTTCTTTCTCTGTGGACATCAGCATAAATGCCTCCAAATGCTCCTGGTTAAGTGTGCTTCATAGTCTATTCTTGATGAACTTGAGAGTAGAGAAGCTTTCACATGCAACATGAGACAACAAATATTTGTATGCCAGCCCTATATAGGCATCTGTGAAAAGGTTATACTGTGTCAATATAAGGTAAACACAGATAACACAGTTTCTGCAAGAAGAACAAGCCCTGCTTTCAAGTTCAATCTCTGGTTCAACCCTGTTCCATCTCAGTACCATCTTGACAGTGGACTCTTCCAGAGGGGACTTTTTCAGCCTATCCCAAGACTGGACAGCTCTGTGTGTAAAGTACTCACTGTGGCTCTCTCATCAAATCTAAGCAGATTTTTGCTTGTTGCTTGAAGTGCTGAGCTCTTGAGTCCTTTAAGCCTCATCTCTGAAAAGTTTTTAGGGTCAAGACAAGCAAAATCAGAGACAAGTTTGGCATTGGTTGCAATATGTATGCATATGCATGAGTTTATTTTTATTTGTCTATTAAATGCGTTGCTTTAACATTTTTCTGTTTCCTGTTTTCACTTCACCTCATGCATTTCTGCCTCATTACGTAAATAAGGACTTGTGTGGAAAATTAAAAAAATAATTACATTTAATTACATAACACAAGTCATCTAAGAGTAAAAGTAAAAACAAAAAAATATATAGGCCTACCGGTATTTTAAGCACAGTAAAATGTAAAATTATGAATTAAAATATATAATTTGTTGGAACTAAGCTGGAAAAAAAACATGATGGTCAATTAATTTTTAAAACATGAGATAAAGTTCTAAAAAAGCTAAGTCTGGTCTTCTGGACATTCAAGAAACAAAACAAAACAAAACAAAGCAAAAAATGTCCAGAAGACCAGACTTAGCTTTTTTAGATTTTTCTACCTGGATTATTGAGCATGCATCAGGGTATGAGATAAAGTTATCTTTTAATTTAAATTGTCCTTTGACGTTTATTTATTTATTGGTCAATTTATATATTTCTGCTTTTATTTCTAATTAGGCTCAGGCTGTCAGTTTAGGTCCCACTTGACTTTCATGCATGTTTAGTGACATAGTACAACGTTGTGACATTAGCTTAATTTATTATGCTAGTTTTTAATTTTTATCATTACCTGTTGCTTCTTCTGTCTCTTTGAAAAAATGTCTGTAAGCTTTGCACATTTGGCAGCTTCCTCCTTTCTTTTCTTCAACCTGACTTTTTCAGCTCCACCTGGCCTCTTCCTATCCATTTTTATTGCTAATTAGCAGTTTGGACTCCGCGCTGCTCCATCAGCTGATGTTTTAGAAAATACGTGCTTCGCTGCTGGGGTGGACTCAACCAACGGTGAATTTTCAGGGGTGTTTTTTATCAAATGGTAGCTCCCAAGCTGCCGGCCCTGTGCGGCGCAGTCTCTTAAAGGGATCAGCGCTTTAAGAGGCTGCAGGCTGCAGTCTCTTAAAGCGATCAGCGCTCCCTCCCTTTAAGAGGCTGCAGCCTGCAGCCTAAAGTCAGGGACAAGTCGATTTTGAGCAGATTCATTCAACCGTCATCATTTTCCCCGTGCGCCTATCGGCCCATTCATGACGCGGCCCATCAGGAAAACTCCCGAATCTCCCGATGGCCACTCCGCCCTTGACCAGAAGGATGGAAGCCTGGACAGAGCCAATGAACTGAACACATTCTTCAATAGGTTCATGAGGAACAAGCTCAGCATGCTCCTCTCTTGTCCACAGCCAAACAGACATACCACCCTCTTTTGACCCAAGGCTGTCCTGTCACACCTCAAATATTGTATCTACAACCTCAATCATGGACCCTTCTTCTACATGTTGGTCTTCAACCAAATCAGAAGATGCTGATACCTCCTTTGCCTCCCCTCTCTGTGTCTCTAGAAGTCAGGTGAGGAAGCAGCTGGAGAGACTGAACCAGAATAAAGCTGCTGGTCCAGATGGTGTCAGTCCCAATGTTCTGAAGGTCTGTGCAAAGCAGATCTGTGGGGTTCTGCAGCATCTCTTCAACCTTTGCCTGACCCAGGAGAAGGTCCCAGTGTTGGAGAAAACACCCTGCCTTGTTCCAGTGCCAAAGAAACCTCACCCATCAGTCCTCAATGACCTGTTGCCCTGACATCCCACATCATGAAGGTCGTAGAGAGACTTCTGTTGGCCCACCTGACTAAACAAACAAGCACATATCAGGACCCACTGCAGTTTGCTTATTAGCGTGGACTTTGAGTTGAAGTGCCATCATCTGCTTCAGCAAACTCACTGTCATCTAGAAAAGGCAGACAACACAGTGAGAGTCATTTTCTTTGATTTATCCAGTACTTTTAACACAATCCAGCCTGATCTGCTTTGTCAGAAACTCCAGAAGACTCAGGTGGAGGCCTCAACAATCACCTGGATCAAAGACTACCTGACAAACAGACCACAGTTTGTGAGACTGAAAGGTTGTGTGTCTAACCAGGTGGTCAGTGGCTCAGGAGCACCACAGGGGACTGTACTCTCACCATTCCTTTTTACTCTGTACACCTCAGATTTCCAGTACAAAATAGATTCCAGTCATCTGCAGAAATGTTCAGATGACTCTGCAGTGGTGAGGTGTATCAGAGATGGACAAGAAGCTGAGTACAGGGAAGTGCTGGACCACTTTGTGGCATGGTGTGGAAACAATCATCTCATCTTGAATGTGAACAAAACAAAGGAGATGATTGTAGATTTCAGGAGAAACAGGAACAGGTCCAACCCTATTTCCATCATGGGAGAATAAATGGAGGTGGTGGAGAAGAACAAATATCTTGGGGTTCACCTGGACAAAAGACTGGACTGGAGGTGCAACAGTAGCTGTGTTTCCATCCATTTTCATTTAGAATTTTGAGCTACCTCGCAAATATGTAAATACAAATTAATGCAGATCAGAAGTGTTTCCATCTACTGGCTTGAAGCGCTTCTTCCAAGCCGCGCACAGCGTCATTACGTCAGACGTCAGCGTCATTACGTCAGACGTCAGCACTGCGCATGTCTACAGTAAACAGGAAGTAGCGGTTGAAAACAGAACCCGGCCACACATCTCGTCAAAATGGAGAGAATATTTCAGGTACGTGTTGCTATCGGGCGAGTTGTATTTATTCTGTCATGCCAACTAGTTTTAGCGATGTTACATGTTGTCCGGAGCGGAAACAGCTGAACGTCACGTGACGTGAATGTTCGCTACGTCAGAAATGAGTCGGAAAATGTGTTTCCATCTGTCGTTTAGCGCATCTGCTCGGTTGCGAAGATCCCAAAAACCACCTCAAGCGAGCGTATAAACTTTTTAGCGCATTTCAGGAAGTAACCTCTCATTTTGCCGTTTCCATTAAACTTTTCTGCTGCGATATTTCAAAATGCGCACCTAGAAACCTTGATGGAAACACGGCTAGTGAAGCGTCTACAAGAAGGGCCGAGTAGACTGTACTTCTTTAGGAAGCTGAAGTCCTTCAGTGTTTGCAGCAAGATGCTCCATATCGTCTACAAGTCTGTTGTAGAGAGTGCCATCTCTTCTGCCATCATCTGCTGGGGTAGTAGCACCGGAGCAAGTGACTTAAAAAAAGATCAATAAGCTCATAAAGAAGGCTGGCTCAGTTCTGGGGCCTACTCTGGAACCTTTGGAGATGATTGTACAAAGAAGGATTCTTCATAAAATGAACGGAGTAGACAACCCTCAGCATCCTCTTCATCAGACTGTCACAACAACAGAGTGTCTTCAGTCAGAGGCTTCTTCAGATCCGTTGTAAGACAGACCACTGAAAGAGATCCTTCCTGCCCACAGTCATCAGCATCTAGAACAACGCTTTAATGAAACCAGGATGACGAGTTACAACATCTAATTTCTGATGGGGATTTTTAAACCCCTGTTACCTTAATAAAAACCACACAAAGATAAACAAGAGAACAGTGTTAAATCAGACAAACAACCTTGCAAGGGGGAAGGGCTTTTAATGTCCTTTGAAACTTATTTTGGTCTCAAATACATTGTCCTGCACAATTCCAAATTGTACTGGACATGACAAGCTATTTATACAAGAAGCAGGTGGAGTTTGACAAGCTCTGACGTCTTACAGATAAAACAAACAAGTCATGGTTCTGATCAAACAAGAACATCTAATCCCAACATTTGTCAAGGCTAGAAGACTGTCTTTTCTGTATCAGAGAAAAAGCAAACAACATGTTTGTACTATCAAATATAAGTGTTTAAAGGGAACAGAGAATATTTGATATAAGTGAGCTGGGTTATAATTATTGGGTCAGAGTAATTAGTTTTAGATGATAAATATTGAACATCTCCATCATTTCATCCTCTTTATCATATATAAACTGATCATTATCAATCAGGTGAGCGGTGCGGAAAACAACCTCTGAGGCCGAATTTCTAATTAGAGGCAAAAACTCACACCACCGTCCCGTGCCCCCACAGTAACGCCCTGAACATGCAGAATCACCTTTTTTAGGATGGTTTGAGAGATTATAAAGTTTTGGAGAACTCTGTTGATTGTCATATTTCATGACTTATTTCAATGTTTGAGAGAAAGAAAGATTTTGAGGAGAATTTTGCAATGAGTATGGTCTCACTTTATGGCTTATGTCAAAAGTTTTAAAAGGAATAATATATTTAGCAGGGATTAGTCTATTTACCCACAAAAACCAAGTTTTTCCAAAGAAATAGAACTTTTGAGAAGAAACATATATATATATATATATATAAAGGAACTAATCTATTTGTGTTAAACAAATAAAAGAAATAAGCTATTTAATTGGTTTTAAAATATAAAGGAACTAATCTATTTGTGTTAAACAAATAAAAGAAATAAGCTATTTAATTGGTTTTAAAATAAAAAGAACCAATCTAATTTGTTTTAACCAAAGAACCAATCTAATTTGTTTTAACCAAAAAAAGAAAAGAACCAATCTAATTTGTTGTGTTAAACAATTAAATGGAACTTATACACTTTCAAAGATGTGGGAAATAATTCTCAAACACACAACAAAATAGCCCTTTATGGGCACAAAAATAAAATAAGTTTGAAACTTCTTTGATATCAACTATTGCCCAGGAAAGTAAAAACAACCGGTTTGAACTTAAAAAATGAAATAGATCAACCATTCTTCTTCACAGCATCCATCCCTTTTTTCTTTTTTTGTTTTTGGTGTGGGAGGGTAATTTCAGTGTCTTTCCTGGGGAGGGAGTGCCCCGTTTTCAGAACACGTTCTTTCTGTTCCTTGGGGATTTGTTTGTGGCAGAAATTGTTGGGCACAAATCCATGTCATCTGGGGGGAGGGGGGGTTCTTTGTGTGTGGAATAAGTCCAGTTTTTCATTGTTGGGTCCAAGTCCATCTCATCTGGGGGGGGGAAGTTCTTTGTGTGTGGAATAAGTTCATTTCATCCTGGGGGGGGAGAAGAGTCTTTTTTTCTTCTGGGGGGGAGCTTTTGTTCAAGTCTTCCTCTTCTGTGAGTTTCTGTGCGAGTCTTTTTCTTCTTGGGTTTTTGTCAAAGTTCATTTTTTTTCTTTGGGGAGAGCTTTTTGTTCAAGTCTTTTCCTTCTTGGGTTTTAGTCAAAGTTCATTCTTTTCTTTGGGGAGAGCTTTTTGTGCGCCTTGTGGGTGGAGGGCATCAGGCAGTTTGATGGCTTCAGTCTTGTCCAGCTGTCTGTTGTTTAGTCTATTCAGGCATGAATTGCGGGCACAGTAGCAGGTCGCAACCCTGAATTGTGTGTGGACATGTATCGACAAAGTGGGGAGCTTTGCTCTGACCAGATCCATCTCAAAATCTGGCTCAGCGATCGTTCCAAACTTCCCCTTCAGGGGAGCACCGGTCACTCAGATGTAACAGCTGCTGCTCTTTCTCTCGAGAAGATGACGCGTCCTTTCCACCACCTGTAGGGGTCCCGTCCACCCTCGTTTTCAGCCGTCCCTAGCAGGACCTCGAGTCAAGGCGGGATTCACTGGCATCACTGGCAACTCCCCCTGAAGGAGTTCCGGAAACCTGTAGTCTTTTTGAGAGGAGAACTGGACACCAAAAAACTTGCAATTTGTCAAATAAAACTAAGGCCTTCGGATCCCATGAGCCATTTGTGGTCTGGGGAAGGTCAAACTGTGGGTAACTCCTTAACTTAACTTAAACTAAATTCTGTAATTGGCTATAATAATAATTGTTTCTTTAAACATAAAATAAAATTCCATTCTTACTATCTAAAACATTTGTATTTAATGGCAAAAACAACACAACAACAAATGATTTCATTCTTCAGTGAAAATGAGTAATCACTCACTCTGATTTGAGGTTATTTTAATTAGTAAGTTATTCTTAATTAGCATGATCATCAAAATGAGTAGCAGGAGACGGAGACGTTTTATACTCACCTAAAATACTTTACCTTTTTCATAGTCTGTAGAAAAAGTCTAAACATACATACAGACATAGACAGACATATACGTACAGACAGACATACATACATATAGACATACATACATATATACATATAGACGGACATACATATAGACATGCATACATATATACATATAGACGGACATACATATAGACATGCATACATATATACACATAGAATTTACAATAAAAACTGTGGTTCATGTGCTCAAAATAAGTCCAGTCTATAGTCAGAGTCAGTCGTGTTTTAAAAATATAGAACCACCACATTTCAAAATCAACCTTTCAAATCAACCTTTTGAATAGATCCAAAACTCCAGGGCGTCCCCCATCTTTTTCTCTTTGGATCTGTTAAAAATACCTTTTTATCAAATGACATATACAGTGCCTGTTTATTAAACAACATATATAAAAGCAATGTGGTTTGTAGGTTTATCTGATTTATCCTACAGTACAACGTGCTTCTTAAATTATCCTTTAAATGGCTATGCTTTCGAATATAAAAATCTAAAAAGTTATTTTTTGTATAACTGATGAGCTAATCAATGAATGAATGAGCTGTTTCCCTTTATGAGCCATCATCAATATTATTAGTGATACATTCTTAATAATATGTTTTCGTTTCTGTTTTGTTTTTCCTCTCGTTTCACTGTCTGCTTGGCTTGTTTCTATCGTACAGAACCTTGGTTGGCCCGCGTCAGCCTAAGTGCTCTATAAATAAAGTGGTATGGTATAAATAATCTAAGATTTAAAGCATAAAGCTATAAAAATTGTTCTAAAAATCTCTTAATCAATTCCTTTGTGGAAAACCAGACCAACCAAAATGCACTCCCGTCAAGGATAATCCTTCCTTCAGCTCCACAAAACTTTTGCATGAATGTTTGTGGAGACACAATTTTAATCTGTAAAAGAAAATATAAACATTAACTTGTTTCAGGGTTATGAGCTGGGATCATTATCTCTGTACCATCACGAAGTTACTGGAAGTGGAAAAATAAGTCGTCAGACCCACATAATATAAACTACAAATTCTGTGGCCTTGCTCTAGCAGGCCATATCATGAGAATGTGTTACATTAAATAAAATTAAGCAGACTGCAGTTTTGAAACACGATACCAGGATTATTGACAGATCTTCACAGATCTATACGGGGGGCATGACCTTCAGCTGGACAGTTGGCGTGGTTGACTTCAAGACCTGTTCTCTTTGTCTTTCTGGAGAACCTGTTCAGCTCCCTCTTGTCACAGCATCCAGTGAGATCTTTGTTTCTGGGCGAGATCTTTGTTCATCATCGATCCATCACACCCGGACCGCATATACTGGTCATTTGTGTTTGATGACCGTGTTCTGACAGTACTTTGTGAAAGTCTTTGTGGTGTCATGTGTTCAGAGAAAAGTCCAGCGCCCTCGTTCAGTGCCATAGTCTTTAAACCCCTCAAATGTTTATTTTGAGCAGGGCAGCCTGGGAGTCCAGCCTTGGTGTTCTCGGTGAAGTCAGTGAGCCAGTTCCGGACATGCCCTAAATATCAAATCTGATCCAATCCAATCAATAACCACAGTAGTTTGTGATTCAAAAATTCAGACGCTGCATGTGTCTTTGACATGACCCTATCGTAATATATGTACTACTACCATGTGTTTCTGCAAGTGTCGTGAGGTCCAGACTTACGGTTTCCGCTCCACAAACATCGCGAGGCTGCTTCTAAAATAAATAAAAAATGAGAAAATAGAAAAATGTAAAAATCCTTAACAAACCAGGTTCAAAGTAATCATGTTATAAGCATTTACCTTGAATAGAGCCACCTCTGCAAGTCTGGTTTGCACAATGGAATTTTAAAATGTTCATTTACATAAAAGTGAATTTTCAACAGAGGCATCCTTTTAATCTGATCTGCATAACAGATCTAAAATCATTAATTTACGTATGAGTAAAATTGTCAATTTAACCTGAAACTAGAAATTTTACCACTTTTCAGTGGTTTACTTATCAAAAGTTAAAGCATGGGCTCCGTTTTAATCTTCCATATTATTATTACTGTATACACAGCCCCAATCTGTTTGAATGAAAACAACTCTTACTGCTGTCAAAGCCTATGCATTGTATGGTCAAATGATATGTTATTCTAATTACCGTTCAAATATACCAGACCTCTTTTTGCCTCTAATGGTCATAATTTATGCGAAAACAACACCAAAATTAGGTTTTAACAGTGAAATGTGTCTTTCACTCCTGGCGAGTTGGCTGGATTCTTGTGCGTATTAAACCTACTTGCTGAAAAGTTACTTCTAATAAAGCATTTTTATTATTAATCATTACAGTCACATTATATAACTCTTAAAAGGAAACAGCACTTATAATCTACTTAACTGTGTAACAGCTCTTTAAAATTGATAAAACATTTTCAATGTATGCAAAAATCGTTTAAAAATGATGAATTTAAACTGAGCGTTTCAACTTACAATCTAGTCAAAAATCTATTTGACAAGAATATATATATATTTTTATCCTTTATAAGTGTCAAAGTTTTATCAATTTAGTTAAACTTTTAAAAGACAGAATTTACTGGCAAGTCTAAAAATAAATTTCTGCTAAATTTTTCTAAGACTTGTTATCCTAAAATGCCTAAACTTAATTTTGATCTGATTATGGTTGTTAATTTAAATTAACAGGCTTATTATAAAAGTTTAAATAGTCAATAATTGTAATTCAATGCAGTATACCGGTAATACTTGCTCTACTTCCCATTTATTTTGCATTAAATCCAAATATATTCCGCGTTATATCAACATCCTATGCGACTGCTATAAAAACATCCAGTTCCTCTCACTTCACCTCGCCTTCCTCATCTTCCCTCTGACACTTCCACAAACCCTCTGTGGCCCCCTCTCTTTTTGGGGCCTGAACTTCCTTGTGCATCTTCTGTCTCGACTTCCTGTTTGCTCTCTCCTGCATCAACTTCCTCTTTACTTTCTTGATCACCTCATCTCTCTTAGCACGTTTAGCTGTGTAATTTTTTAGTTTAGTTTTCAATTCGTGCGCATCCTTTATGATTGTCTGTTGTTGTCGTTATCAATTGTTCTCATCACTCTTCGTTTAAAATTCAGATCTCAAATGAGTCCCAGAGGTTTAATGGGATTAATCAGTATTAATATGCAAAATGTATCTTTATTTGTTAGAGTGGCTATGTTTTTCAAAGTGTTTAGCATAATTTTTTGCCGTTTGTATGCAACGCCATAATAAATGTATGTTTATACTGGTTAAAAACGGTCTTAGTTTTACACAATGGGGTGGGTTGCCAGTTGGGCTCGTTTTGGGCTTGTTTTGGGCTGGTCGCTTGCTTCTGTCGCGAGATCTGGCAACATTGTATCAAAGTTCTCATGACAACAAGGCCTCCAGAATTCTTGCCTCGTCATCATTCAGCTTTCTCGACAGAACTATTTCGATAAAAATTGGTAAGCGAATTCTCAGTTTCTTTTTGCAGAGAAAACACAATTTAGACACGTTCGGTTTCACAGTACAACTATCTATTTACGGATTCAGACGGACGAGCGAAGCTTCGGCTGTCTCTCTGTTAGCATTAGCTTAGCTTTTCATTTCCGATAAAAAAACGTAATTTTTGGATTATGTAAAATCGGATCTTTCTTCGTCAGATTTTCATGATAAAAACGGATCTGTCCGCTTGGTTCAGCGAAACAATTTGGAGTCCTTCTCGCTAAAATTTTATTAAATCGGACCGCTGATGTGGGCGCCAGGCCTACTGTTAAAACGTCCTAATTTAACGTTGTTAAGCCTTTAAAAC
>JBBPBX010022113.1:0-18654 GCA_038048925.1 Garcialebias charrua
GTAGATTTGAACATATGCAAGTCAACATGTAAAATATTGGAACAATGTGCCAATTTCATCCCCCTCTGGGTACATTTTGAGGGGATCCATGGAGCATATCATGGGTAAGAGGAATGTATTCCAAATGATGCTCACTCAACTCTCTTCTCAACCTTTAACCTCCATCATCCAGAGCACAACCAATGTTTTAAAACCTCCTGTGATGTGACGTCACGTGGTGTGTGTCATCACCACCGCTGGTGGCTCTGCAACGCTCTTTGTTGGTGAGACAGCAGGTGTGCAATAACTCAGCCAACAGACTGCCCCCCAAAGCCTGTTAGAGACAGTCAGTTGCCATGGAGACTGGCTCAATGAAGCATCCATTTTACCCCTTCACCTCCATCCAACAAACAGCCTCATGAGGATGGATGCATACCACAAATGATTAGCCCCGAGTTTCTTTTCCTAAATAATTAACCATTTGGTGATAATTCACAACTCAAAACACAGCTCATTTGAATCATCTTTCATGTTGGATTAAAGTTTAATCTACCAGGATGAATGATGGTTAAGTCTACGTAGAGGTGCTTCAAAAAGTTACACAATGCTTGTAAAATATTTATGCACAAGCACTGCAGGTTACTAATTACAGACTGGATGCAGTTTTTCATTAAATATGAGCAACAAAAGAAATAAATAATGAGTTCAGTTTGTTTAACTACAAACCAGATTCCAAAAAAGTTGGGACACTAAACAAATTGTGAATAAAAACTGAATGCAATGATGTGGAGGTGCCAACATCTAATATTTTATTCAGAATAGAACACAAATCACAGATCAAAAGTTTAAACTGAGAGAATGTATCATTTTAAGGGAAAAATATGTTGTTTCAAAATTTCATGGCGTCAACAAATCCAAAAAGTTGGGACAAGTCCATTTTTACCACTGTGTGTCATCCCCCCTTCTTCTTACAACACTCAACAGACGTCTGGGGACAGAGGAGACCAGTTTCTCAAGTTTAGAAATAGGAATGCTCTCCCATTCATGTCTAATACAGGCCTCTAACTGTTCAATCGTCTTGGGCCTTCTTTGTCGCACCTTCCTCTTTATGATGCGCCAAATGTTCTCTATAGGTGAAAGATCTGGACTGCAGGCTGGACATTTCAGTACCTGGATCCTTCTCCTACGTAGCCATGATGTTGTGATTGCTGCAGAATGTGGTCTGGCATTATCTTGTTGAAAAATGCAGGGTCTTCCCTGAAAAGATGACGTCTAGATGGGAGCATATGTTGTTCTAGAACCTGAACGTGTGGCATGGAGGCTGCACAGCTGCAGAAAGAAAAGCTTTACAGAGAGTGGCGAAGGGTGCACAGAAGTCTGTTGGAGTCAAGCCGGGTTCCCACCTAACGCGTCTTCAGCAGCAAAAACGCTCCCGACGTGCGGTGTTGGCTGCTTGTCAACAGATGTCTGTTCACATCGAACGCGTCTGAAGACGCGCGGTGGGAGGAGCGTCTTGGTCCTTTTCCGGTCGGGTTTGTTTTGTTTTTTGTACACCGGGCAGATAAAATCAGCTGTTCGTGAGCCTCGTTACTACTTGAGTGGGTTTTCTACGAGCCGAACTGCAGCTCCGAAAGTCTTTGTTGAGATTAAAACGTTTTTTTATGTTTGGGGTGATCGTACGCTCGAGCGGACAGCGGCAACTGTAAAAATGCCAAGTTTCTTACCGGAGGCTGGTTCCTTCATGGAGGCTCGTTGGGCTAAGTTTAAAAAGTTCAAAAAAAGTCCCATCGTCGTTGCGTCATCACATAGCAGAGTCTCTCCCAATTGGTTATTGCTACACGGCGAGCAGCCGAAGTAGGTCAAAGTTCAATTTGTTGAACTCAGGCAACGGCTGCTCTGGATGCTCCGCGTGCGCGGAAAAGAACTGCCGCGTCCTGCCGCGCTGCTCAAACTGCTCAAAACGCGCCGCGTCACTCTTCGCCGCTCCTCGATGCGCGGCCACATAGACTTTGCATGTAAACTGGCTGCTTCGGCTGCTCGAAACGCGTTTGGTGTGTAGCCGGCGTCAGTCTCCCCACTATCACAGATATCTACAACTCCAGATGCAGGAAGAGGGCCACCTGCATCATGAAAGACCCCACTCACCCAGCACATACACTTTTTGCCCCACTCCCCTCAGGAAGGAGGCTGAGGAGCATTAAAGGGGACCTCAGATGTATTTTTTAAATTTTTATGGTATTTCTGTGGGATATCCAGACCCTATTCCTTCAATTTAATGCACAAAATAATTATTAGATAATCAATTATACCCTTTTTAATTCTGCCATTTTTAACTTTCGTTTTGAACGACCGGTTTCTTGAAGTCCACGCCCTTCAACGATCTGTTCACGCCCTCTGTAACAGCCAGTATCTGTAATGTGTTGTTGTTTTAAAATTAGCTCTTTTTTTATTACTCATTTGACTTACTGTTAGTGTTAGCTTAAGATAACTTACCGAAACCCGTCTGAGCGCGCCGCAGTTTGCTGCTCCTTTTAGCATTAGACCACCCGAATCCGAAGCTAATGTTAGCTTGTTCCTCTTCCGGTTTTCGCCAGCTCCGCTCGTGAAGCACGCGGAGATTTTGGGAGTTATCGCTGTTCCAGTGAAGACAACACAAAGTTCACCAAGTGTCTCCCGTAAATTAATCTGTAAGGAGAAGGTCCTCTTGCTGCGAGCCTGCTGCGAGGCTGCTGCAAGGCTGTACAGTTGAAGCTCCGCTCCATCGCGCCGGAAGAGGGTCCCGTCGAACCCGGTCCTTCCGCCTGTGGTCCGCTCGTTTAATTTTTGCCGGCTGCGCGTTGGCAGCGATCGCAAATACACTAAAAATTGAACTAAAACATAAAAATAACAATTATACTTTATTTATAAAGCCATTTAAAAAAACACAGCTGCAACAAAGTGCTGTACACATGAAATTAAGAACATATAAACAAAAGATGAGATGAAATCATGAAAAACAACAGTCATGTGTTTAATACAGAAGTGGGTTGAGCCTAACCAGGGGTTGCTAGGTGAGGGGCTGGACTCAGGTTTGATCTGATTGGCTGGCGGCTTGTGACGTCAATAAATGCAGGAAGTGTGAATCCTGGTGTATTTATCAAAAATAAATAAATCTACTTAGAGTAAATAAACCACTGGGTGCATTTTTTTGGCACAAGGACTGTTTTTTTATGAAGTAAATACCCAAAGTTTAGTAAAAAAACATTAAAAAGTGAATTTTGCATGTGTGGTCCCCTTTAAGTGTAGAACCACTAGACTGAGGAACAGCTTCTACCCTGAGGCTGTTAAACTCCTGAATAAATAACTGAGGAGCATTAAGTGTAGAACCACTAGACTGAGGAACAGCTTCTACCCTGAGGCTGTTAAACTCCTGAATAAATAACCAGAATAATCACTGCAAAATATCACATCATGTTGCTGCTGATCTGTTTCATGTTGCTGTGTTCATTCGTGCTCATCTGCTCATACAGACTCACGTTCGTGCTGCTGTTTGGAGTAATGTTTTTCTATGATATTAGTGCTTAGTGTATTTTTAGTTGATGTTTTTCTTAGTTCTCATATCTTATATGTTATTACTGTTCTTCTCTTGCATTTATTGTTGGATGTAACTGGGACCCTGTGTACATAATCTCGTTTCATCACATGTACCACATGTGTGGTGCAAATGACAAAGATTCTCTGACTCTGACTGAACATAGTTCTCTGCATTAATGGTGCCTTTCCAGACATGCAAGCTGCCCATGCCACAAGCGCTCATGCAACCCCATACCATCAGTGATGCAGGCTTCTGAACGGAGCGTTGATAACAACTTGGGCTATCCTTGTCCTCTCTGGTCCGGATGACATGGCGTCCCAGTGTTCCATAAAGAACTTCAAATCGTGACTCATCTGACACAGAACAGTCTTCCATTTTGCCACACTCCATTTTAAATGACCCCTGGCCCAGTGCAAACGTCTGAGCTTGTGGAGCTTGCTTAGAAATGGCTTCCTCTTTGCACTGTAGAGTTTCAGCTGGCAACGGCAGATGGCACGGTGGATTGTGTTCACTGACGATGCTTTCTGGAAGTATTCCTGAGCCCATTCTGTTATTTCCTTGAGGCATTCCTGTTTGAGGTGCAGTGACGTTTAAGGGCCCAGATATCCGAGCATCCAGTAGAGTTTTACGGCGCACAGCGATTGTTCCAGATTCTCTGAATCTTTTGATGATGTTATGCACGGTTGATGATGATAACTTAAAAGTCTTTGCTATTTTACGCTGGGTAACACCATTCTGGTATTGCTGCACTATCTTTCTGCGCAACAATGGTGGAATTGGTGATCCTCTTACCATCTTGGCTTCTGAGAGACACTGACACTCTGAGAAGCTCTTTTTATACCCAATCATGTTGTCAATTGACCTAATTAGTGTTAATTGGTCTTCCAGCTGTTCGTTATATGCTCAATTTCCTTTTTCCAGCCACTTATTGCTACTTGTCCCAACTTTTTTGGGATTTGTTGACACTGTGAAATTTTGAATCAACATATTTTTCCTTTAAAATGTTACATTTACTCAGATTAAACTTTTGATCTGTCATCTATGTTCTATTACGAATAACATATTGACATTTGCCATCTCCACATCATTGCATTCAGTTTTCATTCACAATTTGTTTAGTGTCCCAAGTTTTTTGGAATCCGGTTTGTACTTATATTTTATCAGCCATGCCAAAACCACATTATTTGCACTGCTGCTAATAAATATTAGTTGGCACAAATTTTGCAAATACTTGTTTTCTCTTAATTATCCCTGCAGCATGAGTAAACTAACTAAACGTTCATTTATACAAGGTAAGCAACAGATCCGCGAACCAAATTAAGGACCATGGGAGACCGGGCATTCTGTGTGGCTGCCCCCCGCCTATGGAACTCCCTCCCTGACTACCTGAGAGCTCCACAGTCACTGGTTGACTTTAAAAACGGCTTAAAGACTTTTCTTTTTAAGCGAGCTTACTCTGCCTCCTCATGATTTTATCTTTGATCTTAGTTGATATTATTATTGATTTTACTTGTTTTATCACTTGTTTTATTTTTGATTTTGTTGCACTTTGTAGCACTTTGAGATTTTTGTTAATGAAAAGAGCGTTATAAATTAAATTCATTATTATTATTATTATTATTATCATCAGGGCTTCGTGTGGAAATCTAATAAAAGTGAGCAACAAGTTGAAGCTTTTTTTTTTTTTTGCTTGAGGAGAAAAATCTAATTATGTCCCTGCATGTCTCTAACTCAGTTAAACTGATGCACTGGTGCCAGTGGTTTTAAGCCACACCAAAATAGATGAAGTGTTACTGGAGAGAGAGATGCCTTGATAAGAAACATCAGGTGAAATCACTGTTAGCAGCTCGGGCACAGGGAGATGAGCTGTGCTGTCTCAGCAGGCCTGCAAATGTAAACACACTCAGCGGCGTTAGCTGAAAAACCGCTGCCTGCTCCAGGATGCTACACCTATCTGACCTGCGCGGCCCTCAAACACAAAATGTCATAAACTAATTAAAAAAAAAGTCAGAATTCACATGAAAAACATATATTTTCACAATAAATAAAGTCAGAGTTTCCGAGGAAGCCGCACTCCGGGACAGCCTCGGCAGCAGGAATAGCGGAATGCGCAGCCGAGCTAGCTAGGACCTAGCTAGCATCAGCCTCCAGCTAGCCGCCGCCGAGCCCCCTCCGGCGGCCCCGACTCACCGATGTGGTTGTCCTCGATGTGGACGATAAGCTCGGCGAGCGTCTCGAACTGGAGACCGCAGCCCCCGAACCTGCAGGAATTGGAGAAGAAAGAAGCGGCGGCGATGCCCGTCATGTTTCACGGCGTCTGGTGGTGCATTCACCGGGTGGAACGGAGGAGAGACGTGGGGGGTCCGGGAGCCGGGGGTGGGTGAACGAGGAGACGGAGGCTTCGGGTCCGGGGGTGGGAGCGGGGCAGAGGCGCGGAGCAGACACCGGGAGGGCGGGTGGCCAGACGGGGACAGCGGCGGGAGGGACGCAGCTGGGGGAGGCTAGCGAGGGGGAGGGAGGAGGACAGGGCGACTGGTGGCAGACTACGTCACGATGTGTTTTACCTGGTGGGAGTCTGAATCACCCAAATCTTATAAATAGGAGCAGATGAGCGTGCACTGTTCAAATGCACGGAGTTAGAAAACCCTGCAGCAATCATGTTGTTCCCTTTCAGTCAGGTTCACTGCGGTGCAACAAAATGACTATGGGAATTGCGCCACCGCGCGGTTCACCTGAAGCAATGCAATCACGCCTTTTAAGGCAATAAGCGTCAGCAAGGAGGCTCCGCCCTCCTTGCATAAAAGACGATGACGCGCAACGTACGTCCTCTTTGTGCACTTCACCTCGCTTCACACCTGAACTTCGCAGGACCTGCCTCGCGTGGCTGAACTGCTCGTCTAAAAGTGAGCCTGCTCCCTGCTCAGAGCGTCACAGAGGGCTTCCCTGCGAGCACTTTGTTTAGCGGACGCTAACCTAGTGTCGTCGACTTATTTTTCAAGTCTTTTTTCCGCTGTTTCGCCGCCCAGTTAGCGGGACGCTAACTGCGCCACACGCCTGCCTGCTAGCTAACGGAGCTAACAGGGTAACAACACAAACAGCGCAGCGAGAGGATTTCCTTAACCACGTTTAGCGGGTGCTAACTGGTTTTCACTCGACGTCTCTTCTCAGCCATGGCTCCTGAGAGAGGCAATAGAAAGTCGAAGAACTCCAACAAGGCCAGCAGACCAGCGAGCCCCGGCTCCCGGCCCTGCCCCAGCGAATGTGGCTATTTTATCTCAGCGGCAGACACCCACGAGGCCTGTCCGATTTGCCTAGGAATGGTCCACGCGAAGACAACCTTTGACTCCCCAGAATCTTGTCCTCACTGCAGCCAGCTGCGTGAGGCAGTGCGAAGAAGGCGCGTGGACTTCGTGGCCAAGGCCATGGGCAACTCCCCTGCGGCTCGAGAACCGCTAGAGAGTCTCACTCCTACAGCGGAGCTGGAGGCGGACGAGATGTAGACAGCGGCGCCTTGGACTGGGGTGACAAGATGGACATTGCAACCCCCGTGGGGGACACCACGACAGATTTCAACACGAGGGACTTGTTAAGGGCTGGCGAGCTGTTGCTTACAGCCTCAGGCGAACTGACAGACAACGAGACAGACAACGAGGAGGAAGGGGAGGACGAAGACGTCTCCCAGAACCCTGCGGCAGGTCAACCAGAGGCAGACGGGTCCATCCCCGCTCTGTTCGAGCTGTGTCCCAGAGCTGCGGAGGTGTTGAAAATAACTTGGCCCGAACCCCCACCTCGACAACAGGTAACAAGACTGGCGGGGAACTACTTTTTTGCCAAACAACAATCGGCCACGAGACACAGGATGTCCATCTTCCTTGACTTCCACACGGAGCTAACACGCTCCTGGGCTGAACCCAGAAACCCCCGACATTACCTCTCTCCCAGTTTTTGGACGTCGAGGGCATGGAGGCGGCTGGCATGGTTCACATTCCCCGGATGGAGGAGACTTTGGTGGCGAATTTGGCCCCCAGAACGTTAGGCTCCAAGCCCACACTGCCCAGCAAAGCCTGCCGTGTTTCAGCTCTCCAGCTGGAAAAGAGCTACCGCGCTCAGGCCCTCGCGGCCCATGCAAGGAATGCAGCAGCGATGCTACCGGCCTACCAGGCCGAGAAACTGCAGGAGCTCCAACAGACCAACAACAAGAAAAAGGCGGCTGAGGTCCTAGACGAAGCCCGCAAGGCGGCAGACTTCATCCTTCGCCTCACTGGTACAGTAGCCATCGCCCAAGGGAAATGTATGGCTGAGACCGTAATTGCTCAACGTCATTTGTTTTTGAGACTCACTGACCTCACAGAGGGCCAGCGCTCCCCGTTCCTCCACCACCCCATCGAGCCCTCAGGACTGTTCGACGGGGCCCTAGAGAGGATCCAAAGCAGACTGGATCAGAGGAGGAAGGAAGAGGAGGCCCTGCGTGAAGGTATGCCCAGAAAATATTTTGTGCAACCCAGAGACTCGAGTGGACAGAGAGGCCCACAGCAGCGTCATCGCTCCCTCACTCGACGCCCGGCGCATAAGAGACCGACGCTCGACGGGGAGCAGCAGTCGAAACCCGCCTCAGAGCAGCATGGACACCCTTCTCAGGCGAACCAGGCCTGGTCGAAGCACAGGTTCGTCCCACGTCAAGCGGGCTAACCCAGAACTTCCTCCACGGGCCGTGACAGAAAGCAGAAGCCAAACTGAACCAGAGCTGCTTCTCCACCTTTTCAGGCGTCTCCACCCAGAGGGAAAAAGGAGAGCCGAACATTTATCGCCAGTAAATTCATTCAACCTTTATTTATACAGGCTAGCCTCGTTGAGCCACGGGGACTCATTTACAAGAGGGACCTGTCTCACTCACTTCTCTACGAACGCAAGTGGCGTATTTTTGAGATCTGGTGTCTAGAAAGGAATATTACTCCATATTCCTATAACCTGGCCCAGCTTCTCACTTTTCTGCAGGACTTGCTAGAGAACGGCTGCTCCTTTTCCACGATAAAAGTCTTCCTGTCTGCCATCTCGGCATGTCACGAGGGGTGGGAAGGTAAATCACCTGATGCCCACCCTCTCATGATACGTTTCATGAAGGGTGTGCTGAGGAAGAGGACCCCGAGCAGGATTTTGGCCCCTCAGTGGGACCTGCCTCTCATGCTGGATGCACTCTGTGAACCACCAATTGAGCCCCTTCAGAGCATCAAGATACAGTATATTTATTATCTTATAAGACCGCACTGCTCTTAGCTCTGTGCTCAGCAAAGCGTGTGGGTAATCTCCACACATTATCTGTGCATCCAATGTGCACCCAATTTGCCCCAGACGGGTCAAAGGTCACCCTACGTCCAAACTTTGCATATGTGCCAAAGGTCCCAACTTTAAATTTCAAAATTCTGGGCTTTGAATTGTCAACTTTTCCTCCTCCCCCTGTTCTGACCTCAGAACAGAGGCGTCTGAACGCGCTCTGCCCTGTTAGGGCCCTGAACGTCTACATGGAGAGGACTAGCAGTTGGTGCAAAACAAACCAATTGTTCATACGCTTTGCTAAACCTACCGTAGGCAGGGCCCTGTCCAAGCAGCGCCTCTCCCACTGGGTGACAGAGGCCATTTCCAGGGCATACAGCAGCAAAGGTCAGCAGGTGCCCAGTGGGGTACATGCTCACTCAACTCGAGGCCTAGCCACTTCCTGGGTCTTGTTTAGAGGTGTTTCAGTAGCAGATATCTGTTCAGCTGCAAACTGGTCATCTCCAAACACGTTTGTAAAAACACTACAGCCTAGACGTCACAGCACGTGACATAACTCAGCTGTTCTCTCTACCACAGTGAATTGAACGGCTAGCACCTGTAGTTAAGGCAAAAGTTCTCATAAGCATGCATTTCCAGGGCGTGATTGTATGTTCCCATAGTCATGTGTTGCACCGCAGTGAACCTGACTGAAAGGGAACTGAAGGTTATGCACCATAACCCATGTTCCCTGAAGGAAGGGAACAAGGTGCAACACATGTTTGCCCTTCCAATGCCCAAGCTCGGTGAAGTGCACGTAGAGGACGTACGTTGCGCGTCATCATCTTTTATGCAAGGAGGGTGGAGCCTCCTTGCTGACGCTGATGCTTACTTGCCTTAAAAGGCGTGATTGTATTGCTTCAGGTGAACCGTGCGGTGGCGCAATTCCCATAGTCATGTGTTGCACCTTGTTCCCTTCCTTCAGGGAACATGGGTTATGGTGCATAACCTTCAGTTTCTTTATGCAGAGATCTCCATGTTCTTGAGCTTAATTTACCATACCATACCATACCAACTTTATTTATAGAGCACTTTTTGCACCCAACAGGACCAAAGTGCAATTATTTATTATAGATCTGCTTTAAACGGCATAACATCGGGTGTGCAGTCTGCTCCTCAGATAATGTGATTCACTTATTTTTTACTGTACTGTACAGTATATGAATGTTTCTGTTCAGTGCCCTGAGATGGCTTCTATGAACTGAATTGAATTCTTCTTTGTAATACCAAAGTTTATGATCAATAATCCAGGTTAAAATCCAACAATGTTCAGGTGAACAGTTTCTTTCTTTCTTTCTTTTATTTTTATTTTTTTCGCTGAGACGTTTCGTCCTTCATCCATGGACTTCTTCAATCTGAGGAGCCACCAACAAACTGAGTCCCACAAACAGCACACTCCCATAGTGAAAAAGAAAACAGTTTGCTGGTGGCCTAGGGCTGCCCTCTCGCCGTCGACTCCTATGAGGCAACTATGCCAAAGTGGTTCAAAACACCCAATCTTCTTTGTACTGTACAGTAATATGCTCATTTAGATCTGATACCCCAGTCATTGTCAAACCTATCAGGAATTTCATCCATGTGACGAAAGTGGCTCATCTGTTAAGCAGACTAATAAAGACCCTATACCCCATATTGTAAATGGTAAATGGACTGTACTACTTATATAGTGCCTTTCTATCTTATCGGGATACTCAAAGTGCTTTACAACACAGTCTGTGCCCTCATTTTCCCATTCGTACACTGATGGGACACACACTGGATGCAATGAGAGGTTCATTGTCTTGCCCTGGCACACTTCGGGGGCCGAGATGGTGTAGGGGCAGGGCAGCCGACTCGGGACCCGAAGGTCCTGCGTTAGATCCCCGGCCATTGCTCATCTCGTGGTGTCTCTGAGCAGGACACCCAATCCCGAATTGCTCCCCGTAAGCTACCACCGTCTCCACTGCTCCACCTGGGTGTGTCCCAGGTGCGATGGGTTAAATGCAGAGAGCCAATTTCGTTTTTGTATGGAACAAATACCGGTAATAGTAATAATAATAACACTTTATTTATAAAGCCCTTTAAAACAACCACAGCTGAGCGTTACAGGAATCCAGCCGAGAGGTGGCAAAGGCATGGATTACTGTTTCCAGCTGCTGTTTTGTGAGGATGGGCTTTACCTTAGCCAGTTGTCTGAGGTGCTAAAAACTGGTCTTGACCACCGCTCCAATCTGGGAATCTAATTTGAAATCACTGTCCATTTTAAAACCCAAGTTAGAATCTGTTTTCTTTACATGTGGTGCCAGAGGGCCCAGATCAACAGGGCAAGGTTCACAAGAGCCACTAGGACCAAACACCATCCCTTTTTTTCTTTTCATTGAAATTTAAGAAGTTTAAAGACATCCAAGCTTTGATGTCTTCAAGACACAACAGAAGTGGCCTGACTGAGGAGGCATCTTTCATTTTTAGTGACATATACCGTAGATCTGACTATCAGCGTAACAATGAAAAAAGATACCATGCTTTCTGAGGATTGATCCCAATGGAAGAAGGCAAAGGGAGAAAAGCATGGGACCTAAAATGGAGCCTTGTGGAACCCCAAATCACAGAGGAGCAGTGGAGGATTCAGAACCAGCTATGTTCACTGCCATGGTTCCGTCTGCCAGATAGGACCTAAACCAGCTCAATGCAGTACCACAGATACCCACTTGGTGCTGTAAACGTAATATTTAAACGTTATGGTCCACAGTATCAAAGGCAGTGGTTAGGTCGAGCAGGAGAAGAACCACATGTTCACCAGAATCATTGGCCATCAGAAAATTATTAAAAACTCTGACTAGAGCTGATTAACCTCCAGGATATTGTGCTCATCCAGAAAACATTTCACCTGTGAATACACAATTTTTTCTAAATTTTTTAAATAAAAGGCAGCTTGGAGATAGGCCTAAAATTAGCCAAGACAGTTTGGTCTAGGCTTTTTAAGCAGGGGCTGCACCACCGTGTTTAAAACTTATTGGGACAACTCCTGAGGACAGACTGCTGTTGATAACAGCAAGGATCATCTGCCTGATGCTGGAAAACCCCTCTTTTAAAAGACATGGGGGGACAATATAATGATGACAACACATAGCACTTTATTTATTTGGCATTAGACTGCTGGTGGAATTGAACCTCCTCCTCTTGCATTGGAGGACGACTGCTCTAACCATTCAGCCACAGTCACCCCATCACTTGTGAGGAGTGATAGGGCAATCTGCATATGTATCGAGTTTACCTCAGCTTTATAACTCGAGCCCCACATTTTCTGTTCTTTGAATTGAAAAAGCTCCTTATAAAAAGTGAAACATCTTCTGTTAAAAAATAGTCCAGTTGTTTTTGTTTTGAACTTTTTTGAATTTACCATGTCCTGGATGACTGAGAATCTTCCCCAGCGTATGCTCATTTAGGCAATGTAAATCATATAAAAGTATTGCAAGGCTGGTGCCAGATTGCTTTTAAATTTATTTAAATTAGGTAATATATGTTTAAAAGATATTGCAAATAAGCCTAACTGCTTTTGTAGTTTTAACTAATTTCATAGTTAAATAACAAAAAATATAGAATAGTTCAGTTAATTTGATCCTCTTCCAAAACATTTTTTTTCTTCTTTCAGCTTCTCCCTTTGTCAGGGGTCGCCACAGAGAACTTAGTCACACGAAGACTTGGCAATTGTTTTTACGCCGGATGCCCTTCCTGACACAACCACAGACCACCGAGCTACCACATCCCTCTGTGTGGAGCAGAGAGCTGCTATCTAAGGTGCCCGGGGAGGCAGATGGTGGGGGTTAAGGGCCTTGCTCAAGGGCCCAGAGTGGAGCAGATGAGGGTGGAGACAGGTGTTACTGCTTCACTTATCCCACCCACATTGTTTTTTTCTTTTCTTTTTTCTATTGTGATGGCCTCCCTTCTCCCCTTACAGCCATCCTCTCCACACCATTATTACCTCAAAAGGCACACCCCACTAGGGGGCCGCGTGGCAGGGGCGCCACACCAAGCAGCCCCAGCTGTATCAAAGAGGGGGCAGTCCAATGCATTCTGGTTGGCTCGGCGCGGGCCGAATATTTCATTCTAGACTGGCGCTGGATGCGTTTTCCACCAGACTTCCGAGCCATGTTACTCGATAATTCTGGACGCCTTTCACTTGAGGGTCCATGCGAGCCGCGCTGTCACGTCAGACACACTGTCGGTCACTGATTGGTCAGGGGGAGGAGTCTGTGGGGAGGAGTCTTGTGAGCCTTTTCAAAACAACGGATCCTCCATCTTGTTTCCGGCCCGCATAACACCGAAGCCTACTTTTTCGTATTGTTTTAGCTAGAAAAAAATGTCAAATTATGTCCAATCTGTGGTCAAATGCAGAGGTGCAGGCGTTTTTGTGCTTTGTGGCTGACGAGAAGCTGGATGGGATGATTATAAATGATTGACCAGCTAATAATGGGAGGGAAGCTAGCTTTTGGACACAGCCACTGCTAATGTTGAAGCAATTATTGAAGATGGTGAGTGTTTTCAAACTTTAAACATATTTTAAGTTACTCATCTCATCGGTTCTGAACGTATTTTTAACTAACAAAAGAGGCTGACGCCATAATAGGACAACATTGATGCTACGAAGCTAAGCTAATTAATAATAATAATAATAATAATAATAATGAATTCAATTTATACCGCACTTTTCATTAATAAAAATCTCAAAGTGCTACAACAAATAAAACAAGTGATAAAATCAAGTAAAATCAATAATAATATCAACTAAGATTAAAGACAGAATCATGTGGAGGCAGAATAGGCCTGCTTAAAAAATAAATAAAAATAAATAAAACAAGTGATAAAATCAAGTAAAATCAATAATAATATCAACCAAGATCAAGATAAAATCATGTGGAGGCAGAATAGGCTTGCTTAAAAAGAAAAGTCTTTAAGCCGTTTTTGAAGTCAACCAGTGACTGTGGAGCTCTCAGGTAGTCAGGGAGGGAGTTCCATAGGCGGGGGGCAGCCACACAGAATGCCCGGTCTCCCATGGTCCTTAATTTGGTTTGTGGAATGTGAAGTAGATTACTGTTCTGTGATCGTAGAGACCGGGTGGATGAATATGGTGCAAGAATGTCCTTTAGATAGTCAGGTGAAGTTCCGTGTAAGCATTGGTGTGTAATGAGAGCAGTTTTGTACTGAATTCTGTAGGTGACAGGAAGCCAATGGAGGTTATGGAGAATGGGTGTAATATGTTCAAATTTACGAGCTCTCAATAAAATCCTTGCTGCACTGTTTTGAATATATTGAAGCTTCTGAAGATTTTTGCCAGGGATTCCAATAAACAGGGAGTTGCAGTAGTCGAGCCTGGAGGAGACAAATTTGCATAAATGCTAACTGTCCTCCGCTCCCGTTTTTCCCTGTACAGTATTTTATCCAGAATGTATTTCAGCATGTGACGGTTCATCTCTAAACTCCACATTAAATCCTCCAAGCCTCCTGGCTTTTGCCCTGCTCCATCAGCAGAGTCTACAGCTGACAGATCTCTGTGGAAGCCCAGCTAACCCAGATGCTCGTCACAGCATCACAACGCTGCAGCTTGAAATGAGGAAATGGATGAATTTGTCACGAGCGAATTAAACTCGGGTTCAACGTGGCTGTGCGAGGCTCAGCAGATTTCATGGTGTTTTGGTGTGCTGGACCAGCGCTCCATGTTTTTATTTTATTTTTTAGAACGTTTTATTAACATATAATCACAGAACTTCGCAGCGGTTGAGACAGGACATGTAGTAGAGGCGGAGCATTCAGAAGCTGCAGCGAGAGCAAGGGGGAGCAGAGCCATGTATGACTCTGAGGCCCTGTTTACACGGACACTGTGGGGGGGAAACAGAGGTTTTGGGTATGTTAATTAGATGAAAAGTTTTGCGTTGACACGGATCAGCTCGAATCTCCCCCCTCCCTCATGCCCCCCTTTCACCCACTGCGCATGCGTGCTGCTGAAAATTCACCCACTGCGCATGCGCGCTGCCTGACTGCTACGTTCTTCTGGGCTAAACGTTGAGCTAACAACAACTTAACAACAAGTTAAAGCTGGATTTTGGATAATAGTCGACAGATTTGACACCAAGTGGGACCCGCTTCATCTAACAAGCTCCACACCAGACGCTGAGCGGACTGTGGACCAGAACCGAGTGACGATGAGGATGATGTCGGACTTTACTCCGTGATAAACATGACTTACAGCAGGTAAATCAACGTTCTTAATATAATGTTTGCTTGTGTTTACTTTAATCACACAACAACAGAGTTTTTATTTTTTTTATTTATTTCTGCCAGGTGGAGAAGCTGTCGTTCCAACAGGCAGACCGGTTCTGATGGGGTCCAGATGAAAACACAGCAAGAGTCCAGTTCATTACTGTATTAACAGTTCAGTTAACGTGTTTTAATAGTGTTCAGTTTAATTCTCAGTGTTTGTGTTACGTACAGTTTGTGGTGCTGAATAAATAAAAAATAAACCTGGTGTCTTCATTTTCACAGCACGTTACGCATTGTTTAAAAAAACGTAACGAGTCCAGATAGATACTGTAGTTCAGATAAATTTATACATCTCCCACGCTAACATAAATACTGTTTATTATTGTTAAACTGTTATATTTTGCAGCGTGACACGTGAAATGTCGCCTGCCCTGACTGTGCGCGCGCGTGCGTGCTGCGCGCATGTGGTTGAAACAAAAGATCAGCGGGAGATGTTTACATTATCAACGGGGGGTCAGCGAAAAAGATCCACCCTGAGCGGTGGATCAGAAAAGCATCGGATGCAAAGATGGGGGCCAGTGAACTCGTGTCAACGATAAGCAAAGACGCAGAGAGAAAGGAGCGGTTCCACGCAAAATACGCGCCGTGTAAACAGGGCCTGAGTGAGGAGGGACCAGAATGCTTTCCATGTTGAGTGCAGCTTTAAGTGTGTATAGTGTTTGTTTAAATCCATACTGGAAGTTAAGAAAATTTTCCATTTGCATTTGACCTCTAATGAATCCTAAGAAAAAGATTATTAGAATCTGCTCACCTGTTATAAAATTATGTTTTTTTTGTTTCCAGGGTAAAGTCAGACAAATAATTGCTTAGTAATTCATCACTGTACTTTTTTCTTCACTGTAGTTCTATCAAAATATTTAAATCTTGACAGGATCAAGGATGAAGTCAGACAAAAACAGTCAAAATTTCAGAAAGGACAGTTTTCACTTATCAACCGTCCAACTGTGACCCCTGAGAGATTCAGCTGAAAGACCCGGTGCAGCTTTTATTTGAACCTGCAGAGATTTTAACAGCTGATCTGAAGCAAACAAGCGGGTGTTCTACTGAACTGACCACTCATGCTGTGTTTGGTCTTCTTCGCCATCCATCCATCATCCATCCATCCATCATCTTCTGCTTCCAGCAGCAGCTTTACCAGGGAGACCCAGGCATCAACAGCCACCTCTTCAGCTCTTATAGGAGGACCCCAAGGTGTTTGCAGACAAACTGAATATGCAATAAGTAATACTTTTATGTTTGTAAATTAAATGAAAGAAAAACCTTAAAAATTTAAGGACAAAATTTAACCAAATTGTTTTCAAGTCTGTAGTTTATTTTAAAAGCAGTTCCAAAGATCATAGTGTGATGTTTTGCAACTTTATCAAGAACCTTGTGCATAACTAAATAATAAAATATGTTTTTAATACATCTTTATTGTAAAAATCCATACTAAAATGGAAAATACATGAGTTTAAAGCAGGCAGAGAAGGCAACAAGGTAGGATTATGAATTAGGATTAAAAAATACAGCTCATGAGGTACTTCAATTAGAGAATGACATCTCTTCCACAACATTCTGTCAAAGCCTTTAACGTGTTCTTCTTCTAGTGGTGGCTAGTAAATAGCTTGAGGGAACACTACCGCCACCAGGTGGTAAGAGGAGTAGGATTCTGGACTCCGCCCACAGAACAAGTACAGAAGTGTAATGGAAACACACCCACACGTGAGCTGATCCGAACTGAACCAATCTGATCCGATCTGCGCCGAGCAAGTGGAAAAGGGGCATAAGCCACGGCCTGACAAATAGCCATTCATACACAGACACAATCATACATTCCCACCCTCATCCTCACCCTCACTCACTCAAAGACATACAATAATGACACATTCCATTCATATTCCCGATACGTACTCTATACCCCCCAGGTCCAAGACATGTACCTGCCCACTACATGGGGCAGCCCACGCCCAAACCCAGGAGGTAGACCCATTCATTCTGGGGCGGAGAGGAGCCGACATCCAAGATCCAACCCAACCCGCGCCCAGCCAACAGGACAACCCCCCACGGAGAGGCCATACCCCCGACCACTCCCATACACCACCAACAACCAAGCGCACGCCCCCAGCCCACCGCCCACCAGGCCTCGGCAGCCGCCCCCGCCAGCGGGCCAACCACGGCACCCAGGAGCCAAGCTCAGGGAGTCCGAACAGCCCCAGGGAGGCACAGCGCCAGCCCCAGGGAGGTGCAGCGCCAGCCCCAGGGAGGCGCAGCGCCAGCCCCGCCCCTGGCAACCCCCCAGGCCCCGAACCTCCCCATAGTCCAGGACAACACCCGACGGCCTACCCTTCTACCGGACCCCACCCCCGGAATGGCAGCCAGGGAACCAGGGGGGCAGCAAGAGAAAGAAAAAAAAACACAAGTCCCCGACACACACACCCCCGCCCCCAGGGCTGTTGATGTGTGTTGTTGTAAAGTGCAATTAAATAAGGAAAGAAGGAGCAGAGGCTGGCATAATGCCAGTTTCCCCTCCACCCCAACTCTAATCCAAACCCTTACTGTCTAAATGCATCATTGGAAGTGAGCACAGGCACAGGGGCCGACAGTGGTGTCATCCCGCCAACCATAACCATAGTGCCCACCCCAAGTTCCTATGTGAATGCCATGATGAGGATATTATGAGTGAATGTCAAAGGTGTATAATAAAATTGAGTCCCAGGTGGCTTTGGTCAATAGAGATGTAAAATCGTTGCAGCACACCAGAGCCCCAAAATCCCTACATGAATGAAATTTGAGAATGCAGAGGGTGGAGGTGCATGGTAAGGGATGGGGAGAAAAATAACTGCAGGACCAAATACTCCTGCAGGGAGTCAGCTCCCCCACTGACCCAACAGCCACCACCACCCCCCCTCCAGCTCCCCAAGGTCCACCCAAGGAGTGAGGCCAAAACACCTCTCCGACCCCCAGGCCCATTTAGCTCCAGACCAGAGAGGGACAGGGCCCTGAGGGCCGTCAGCAGCAGGACCAACAGCCCACACACCCCAGAGCTGCCAAGACCCCCACGAACTGCAGTCAACCCGCCAACCAAGAGGACGCCAAACCCTACCAGGACAACCCAACCAAGAGCGCCCGCCCAACCGCAGACAGAGCCAGGAAGCACCGGGAGCGGGCTCCCACCACAAGAAAGGGGCCAGCCAGCTGGTCACGCATAGTCCCAGGCCATCACCAAGGACATCCACCCAGTCCCCACCCCAGAAGAAATACTACACCCACCCCTCATATGAACAACTCTCAGAACACATAGCACACTATACACCTAGGCTGGGTCAACCTGCCCCCTCCCACGGGTCATCGGTCAAGCCCCCAGACACCCAACCCCCCAGCCCATGAACCCGTAACCCACCAGCAAGCTGAAGGCCCCCCGCCCAGAGTCGGGCACAAGAGCCCAAGCCAACCCAGAGCCTAGCAACCCGCCCGCCAGAGCCCAAGATCCTCGACCCCCACCAGGCCCAAGCCTG
>JBBPBX010022113.1:18878-31767 GCA_038048925.1 Garcialebias charrua
CCGACACCCCCCCATATCAGCCCCAATGCCCCACAAGGCCAGATCCCAGACCCCTCACCCTCACTATGTAACGGAGCCGATCAAAGAATGCCAGAGAGATTGATCCGATGTGTCGGCAGATGCTGTTTCAAGATTAATAAGATCTAACAGAAGATTTTTATAGTGATTAATGCTAAGATTATTTTGTTTTTCCAATTCAGGAGTATGGTTTTCTTTGCGATACATAAGGCAGTGAAAATCACCACCCACATTCTTGATGTCGTCTATCTGTACCGGGGCTTGAACCAGCGATCTTCCGATCACAAGCTCACCTTCTTAATCTCTGCGCCACCACTCCCCTCTTCAAAAACATATTCCCATAAAAATAAATTCTGTAATTATTTCAAAAACATGGTTCTATTTGAAGTGTACTGATCTTAGCTATCAGCTATCATTTTGCTTCATTTAGCTAGCCAGTGTCAAGATGGCTCCTTCTGTGGGCCAGTCTCCATCCTTACACCTTGTGGTTCCCTGGGCTGCTACGTTTTCAGGTGTTTTGGGTTTTGGGTAATTACAGTGCATATATTAGTTTGTGTGGGTGTGGGTATGAGTGTCGGGTCATTTGTCGATTTACCTGGTGTGTCGGGTCCATGCTTGTGCCACAGCCTACAAGTTCTAGGAGTCGTGAGTACTGTCCTGTCTTAGTTGATTTGAGTTCACAACATATTAAATGATTTTTTCATTTTCAACTCGTGCCTCCGAGTGTTCTGCCTGTCTGCATCTCCGGGTTCATCCAACACCGCACCAGATCGTGACAGCCAGTAGCTACTTTTAACTTTTAGATACCTTTTTGAGAATTAGCACCTCCAAATCTGAGGCTGTTGTCCTCAGTCGAAAAAGGGTGCATTGCTCTCTTCGGGTCTAGGGTGAGATTCTGCCTCAAGTGGAGGAGTTCAAGTATCTCAGGGTTTAGTTCACAAGTGAGGGAAGAATGGAGAGTGAGATTGACAGATGGATTGGTGCAGCGTCTGCAGTATTGTGGACTCTGTACCGGTCTGTTGTGGTGAAGAGGGAGCTGAGCTGTAAGGCAAAGCTTTCTGTTTACCTGTCGGTCTACGTTCCTACCCTCCTATGGTCATGAATTTTGGGTAGTGACCGAAAGAACAAGATCATGAATACAGGTGGTTGAAATGAGTTTCCTCTGCAGGGTATCTGGACTCTCCCTTAGAGACAGGGTGAGAAGTTCAGTCATCTGGGAAAGACTCTGAGTACCGCTGCTCCTCCACATCGAAAGGAACCAGTTGGGGTGGTTCAGACATCTGGTAAGGATGCTCCCTGGGCACCTCTCCCTGGTGTTTCAGACATGTTCGACTGAGAGGAGATCCCTGGGAAGACCCATGACACGCTGGAGAAACTAGAAACTCTATCTCGCGGTTGATCTGGGAACACCTTGGGGTTCTCCCAGAAGAGCTGGAAGAGATGCTGTGGAAAGAGATGTCTGGGCCTCCCTGCTCAAGCTGCTGCCCCCACCACCCGGCTTTGGAACAAGCAGACGATGGACGGATGGATGGATGGATGGATGGATACCCTTATTTGTAGGTTTTAGCTATCATTTTGCTACTTTTAGCTTTTAGCTAGCCATTTACCACCAGTAGCTTTCAGCTATGAATTAGTGTTTTGCTATGATTAATATGTTATTTTAGGTAGCATTTCACTCTTAGAATGAAGGATTATTATTATTATTATTATTATTATTATTATTATTATTATTATTATTATTATTATTATTATTATTATTATTATTACTGTTAGTTCTAACCTTTTGGCTAGCATTTTGCTACTTTATGTTTTGGTTAACACCACCTTTCAAAAAATTATCGCTGGAGATCATTACCCGCTCCACCCCCACCTAAAAGAAAATGGATGGAGTAAAACACGTTTATAGTTAGCATTTTGCTACTTTTAGCTTTTAACTAGTGTAATGTTTTCCTACCTTATTGAGCTAGTATTTTTTCTCATTTGCTTTTAACAAGTTCTCTACTTTTCCAGCTCTACCAACGATGTTTCATCTTCTTCAGCAAATTTCTTCGTTCACCTCTCAGAATTTCACAAAGCGTTTTCACAGAAAATGAAACTTTTCTAGTTTATGTCTGTTAATCAAACATTTAAGGGAGATTTTCTATTGGCAGCATTGTTGCCTCACAGCAAGGAATAAAGCTTTCGTCATGTGTAAAGTGAAGTTCTAAATGAATACATCATGTAAATTAGAGTAATTTGATTTGAATATTTAAAAATAATTTATTCTAATTATCTTTACAAGTAGAGACTGGCTGTGAACACTATGGTGGCAAAACTGTCTATTATTTTAAGGTTTTTATCGGCACTGCTTTTGATTAAAATGGGAATAGTTATAATCGTATATGTATTTTTTATTGTATTGTAAGTTGAATTTTTTTACTTATTTGATAGAATCTGATGAAACAAATGTCTAAGCTGTTATTGAACTTATACAATTTGAGCATATGTAACAATAACGACCATCTTAATTGACACAGCGTAATTTACCTGTTTGGTTAATTTATCTCCTTAAATAACGCCTAAACTGCTTTGGAGTAAAAGAGTTATCCAAATAATTTATTGTTTTACAGTTGATACTTCCCTTGTGTGTCGTGCTGCAATAAAACATTAAATAACAGCGTCTTCAGGGTCTTTAATAAACCTGAGGTGTCATAGAATTTATAAATGTGTGCTGGGAAGTACTGAGCATTTAGAGACATCTCCAACAACTCACAAACCAGAAGTGTACTGGGGAGATATTCTTCTGTCCATGTTTTTAAAAAGTTGTATTTATTCTAAAGTCTATTATTAGAATTATTTAAACAGGGTGCACTGTGTAACATCTTAAACATGCGTTTTACCAGTTGTGTGATGTGTAGCTATGTTGTACATACATGTGTGTGTGTGTGTGTGTGTGTGTATGGCTCTCAGAGGAAACAAAATGTCCTCACATCACTGGCCAGCTGGACCTGGCTGGTTTCTGTTGGACTTGTTAATCAAGCGTTAAAAACAATGTGTCATAAACCAGCAACCTGGACTGCAATAAACAACCCGAAGACCCAAGAATGTACTATTCCCTACTAATCACGTGAGACACGCTGATGCAAAAACAAAACATGAAATACACACTTACAGGTGTAAGAACTGTTACAAACACACACACACAGACTGACTTTACCAAAATGCTCACCCTTCACAGAAGAAATCCACTGAGCTCATCAGCCGAACACACATGTTCTATCTTACACTGACACACACCCCTTTTACACATGCACAGTATATTGGACATGTACCAGTGACGCAGTGGACAACAGTGTTGCGTAAATCAGAAGTGGTTGCATGTGTTGGTGATGCAAGCGACATGAGAGACACACAGAGAGCCTGGGGTACGTGACATCATCTGAAATGAGGTCAGTAGGTGGCGTGGTCAACAATTTGTTTTGCTTTATTGTTTACTTTTAGATTTGGATGAAGCAAAACGCACACACTTGGTGCAGAGGTCTGCTATAAAGGTGTAAGAGCAAAACGTATACTGCATTAAATCGTCTAATTTTACAGCCAGACTTCATTCGTTCATTATCTTTACCAGCTTTTTCCTTTTTTGGGTTACAGGGGTCACTGGTGTATATGTCCAGCAGTCACTGTGCGAGAGGTGGGGGACACCCTGGACAGGTCACAAGTCCATCAATGTGATTCAGCTTTTAGTAGCTGAAGCAAATTGTGTTGCTTCTACTAAACTGGCTTATTTGAACAAACTATAGAAGCCTCAGGAAACGTGCTCCATACTGTAACTTAAAACAGATACGTGCAAACTGATACTTGTTTTTTTTTAAGTTGGCCCATTATATTTTTTTCTTAGAGTGTACATGACATGGAATGAAATTATGTACACAGGGTCCCTAGCCAAAAAATGACGTGTAAAAAGAAACAGTAAATAAGGATCTGAGATATAAACTAAGATTTATGCTAAACAAACGCAAAGTGGTATGTAAAAAGATCTAAGATACATGCTAAACACTATTTGTTTTTTCCATTTACCCTTTATTTATCCAGGTAGTTTCATTGAGTAGCAAGAACTCTTTTTCAAGAGAGACCTGTTTTAGGGAGCAGATGGTGTGGGTTAAGGGCCTTGCTCAGGGGCCCAGAGTGGGGCGAATGAGGGTGGAGGCAGGTGTGGGTGTTTCACCTTTTTCCACCCACATTTTTTATGTTGTCGGTACCGGGGCTTGAACGGGCGATCTTCCGATCACAGACCCACCGTCTCTAACCTCTGCATCACCACATTAATGTTAAATAATATGGCATAACAACAGCAGCACGAACATGAGTCTGTGGTGAGCAGATGGGTATGAATGAATACAGCAGCAAGAGAAAATCAGCAGCACAAATCACCAATCAAAGTGGCAAGTGATTTTTTTCTTACAGTGTACAACATGTAATGAATCTAAAAAAGCTAAGTCTGGTCCTTTGGACATTAAAAAAAACATAAAGCAAAAAAAATTGTAGAAATGTTTCGTCTTTCGTCCGAAATACTTCCTCAGTCTGAGATGCTGCATTCAGCTCAGTCTTATAAATAGCACCCTCTCACAGTGAATCAACCAGTTGGCTGCTGACCAGGGTTGCCAGATCTCCAGACCGAAAGAAGCGATCAGCTCCTTCAAAACAAGCACAAACAAGCGGCTCGCTCTTTCAAAAAAAGCCCAAAAAAAGCCCAGCTGGCAACCCATCCCATTGTGTAAAAAAAGGCAGTTTTAAACAGTATAAACATATTTATTATGGCATTACATATATCTAGCAAAATTATACATAAAAGAACGTATTCAGTCTAAAAAATAAAAATACATTTTGCATTTTTCTCCCATCTGTGGTCGGATCCAGTCTTGAAGAGCACGCTCTTTCTCCCAATCTTTATTATATATTTTTCCATATTTACCCCACTTAGAGCTCACATTAGCGTTGTCTTGTCTAGACAAAGAATAAATAACAATGTTGCATTCACGTGTAGTCGGATGTCCCGTGAAGATACACGGTTTTTAATTTTAAACTCACTTTGAAAGTAATTTTCATTAATTTATCATTTTGTTTGCTAAAAACGAACATAGTTGAATGATACAAGATATATATGTGGTGTCACTATATGCAAAGTTCAAAAATGATGTCACAATACTGTAATGTATACAGCAGTGTTCGTGCATGTATATTACAGAGTGTCAGTGAACGCACCGCGAGAGAGAGAGCGTGACGTAGGCACGCGGGTTCAGTGTGTGTGTGAAGATAGCCTGGCCCTCGCCTTCCTGCACAGCTCCGCTCAATTCTCATTTCCCTTCACTGCAAGCGAAGTGAAGCACAGGGTATGGTTTCAACCAGGCTAGTGTGAAGATAGAAAGTGCAGAGAACGGAGTAATGCAGGATCGTGCCGTCTGATAAGTGTATTGTGCAGAAGCTACATCAGCACCAAACCAGCATATTTATTAAGCGTGCAGAGAAACATCAAAAATACCTTTAAAATAACTTCAGGAGTACATTTCACAAAACAAGCCCAAATAAGCGACGCAACACACACGGTAAGCACAAAAAACCGCCACAAGCGGCTCACCGAATTTAAAAGCGACTCCAGGAAAAAACAAGCCCAATGCCGCTTGAAATAAGCGGACTTGGCAACTATGCTGCTGACAGCCGAAACCAGCTGCTCACATGATCAAGGAGGACCATCAGCCTAACGATGGATCGTTAGCACCCTGATGGTTGTTTGCTATTCACAGAGGGCTGAGTGATACTAGCAATAACAGCATTGTAAGAGGGGGACAGTTGAACCCGGAGGCCTCCACCTCTGTTTAATGATGGACGGTTTCTTTTCACAAAGATGGCCTCCTTTACTCCTCTCTCAAACCATTGTTCCTCTCTATCAAGGATGTGAACATCTTCATCCCTGAAAGAGTGACCGCTGGCCTGGAGATGAGTGTAGACTGCAGAGTCCTGACCTGATGATGTTGATCTTCTGTGCTGGGCCATCCTTTTGGCCAGTGGCTGTTTAGTTTCCCAGATATAATTGATTACATTTCATGTAATGAAATGGCAATAAACATACTTCAACTTGAACTTGAACTTGAAGAACTCCCATGATCTGTTGTGTGTTTGAGACAACTCTCAGTTAATACCACAGTAAACTATTGCTGAATACGTATTGTTAACTTAATACTGACTGAAGTATCACCATTTTTGTGCTGGCTAAATTCAGTTTGCTGTGGTCTTGAATCAGGTTTTCCAAAAATTACTTTCTGAAAATCCTCCCGCTGGTTTTAAACATATTTTGCTAAAACAACAGAAAAACAAACATGCAACAGTATGACCAACCTATGGCATCTTTGGGTGATAGCTGACCATTCTTAGCTCAAGTTAGACACCTGGCATCTTTTCTCAGCTGAATGTTTTGCATCAAAAGATCCAATTTGGATGATTTTTGTTGCCCATTCGTCTTCAAAGTCAAAGTCAAAGTCAACTTGATTGTCAGAACTGCAATATGTACAGGACATACACAGGATTGAAATTGCGTTTCTCTCAGTCCCTCGGTGCAACAGTAACCATTTAAACACTAAAACACTGAAACATTTAATAAACATAAGCATAAAATAGTAAAAGTGTAACACTGTCCTGAGTTTTTGCATAGTAGTATAAAAGTATGAAAATTTACACCAACACTAAAACACTAAACATTTAATGAACATAAGCATAAAATGAAATAATAAAAGTGTAATACTGTCCTGAGTTTTTGCATAGTATAAAAAAAAGTATAAAAAGTATATCTATAAAATAAACTGAAGGTTCTAGCATTGACATTTGCAAAGAGTGGCATAATTGTACACAGTATATGTATGAGGTAGTTGATGTTGGTATAGAGGCAAAGTGGCATATGCAGTAAGGCACATAAGGCACATTGGGCATCCTTAAATAAGGCTAGTCAGAGAATACTGTATACTGTGTATCAGCAGTAGTGTAGATATAAAAGTGTAAATGTAAACAGTAGTAATAAATGTAAACAGTATTAATAAATGTAAACAGTGAATGTAAACAGTAGTATGACTAGAGGGGCCAAGATGGTGTAGAGGCAGGGCTGCCGACTTGGGACCCGAAGGACCCAGGTTCGAACCCCGGCCACTACACACCTTGGGGTGTCTATGAGTGCACACCTATTTCCCCAGCTCCCCGGGAGCTTTCTATGGCTGCCCACTGTACCACCTGGTGGTGGTTGGGTTAAATGCAGAGACGAATTTCGTCTTGTATGGGAAACATACACAGATGACAAAAATGTGACATTTATTTATTTATTTAAGTGGCATATGCAGTAAGGCACATTGGGCATCCTTAAATAAGGCTGGTCAGAGAATACTGTATATGTATCAGCAGTAGCGTTGTGACGGTTTTATTAAAAAGGGGTGCCAGCCAGGTATCCTTCCTGACAGTTAGGATTAACAATTTTGAGTTACTTTTGTATTTTTTATTTTTTTTAACCTGTCACACAAGGACCATCCACTTTAATGGTGTTGACCCTTTACAACTTGAATGACAAAAAAACCAACAAAACTTCATCCTTTTTTCTTTTACACAAAAAATAAACAAAACATCTTCCACATAATTTCTCTTTTTTTCTTTCTTTCAGGTTTTATATTTTTAAATGTCCATAAACAAAATAAACACAAATCCCCCCATAAAAAAAAGTTCTCAAGTCTTTTCTTGTCTTCCACAATCAACAGGTCAAAGGTCCCATATATTTACTGCTCCCATATATTTACTGCCCCACAGCAAGAGCTGTGGAATAACAAAAACAATAATCAGGCCCAAGTGCCATTTAAATGCTCACAATAAAAAAACAGGAAAAACTTACAGGTCTCAGATCAAGCAGAATCAGAAATCCATAGGTTGTTTTTTGTTTTTGTCATCTGTAATGAACAAATGTAATATTTTGAAATCACTATGGGGCATAACTGATTAATTTTTAGTAATATTAAATATTTAATTCAGGGACTTACGAATAATGAACTGGGTGACGTCACACGCTTCCAGGATCTCCGGATTCACAGCGGAGAGCGCACAGGAGTAGATGCACGTTTCCTTTTTGTTTGTTTCTGTCGGTCCACGGTGATGTCTTCCAGCAGGAAGTGAAGGGTTTTGGCACAGGCGAGGGATTGCACAACCTCGGATTAAATTTTAATAGTTTAACCAGGGACGCAACACTAGTGGAATCCTTGACTCTCTGGTCTGGAGAGAAACTGCCATCTTTTAACTGGAAGGGGAAACGAGCTTGAACAGTGGAGCAATCAGGTGAGTTCACAGCTGTGATCCAGGTGCGTCTTTAAGTGTGGCAGGATGGGAGGGGCCAAGGGAGAACAAAAAGTAATGAGAGCAGCTCTGAAAATGAGCAGGCTGTCACACATCCCCCCCCTTGAGAGGTCCCGAACTAGTAAGGGAGAATACAAGTTACAATTTGATTTCACAAAGTTTTCACACTCTCCAATACCACAATTATTTTGCCAATAAGTCAGGAGAAGAAGGGAAGCCATGGAAATCTTCTTCGTCACTTTCTTCATTGAATATGTCTAGAAATTTTTTGGCGCTGTGCTTTGTCCACTTCTTCTGCTGTAGGATAGCAAGGTTTGAGTTGTGATATATGAACCACACGAAGGTCTTCACCAGTGTCCTCCAACACAACCTCATAATTGATAGGGCCAGTCCTTCTTGTTATACGATAGGGACCCTTCCATCGTGGGGCACGTTTGGCTGTGAATGACTGGTTGGTTTTGGACAAGGGGTGAGAACGGAACCACACCCTATCTTTCTCTGCGAAGTCATCATTTTTTCTTCCACGATCATAGTTTCGTTTTTGTCTTTGTTTGGCCCTTGTCTGGTTAACATAGGCAACTCGTCGAAGCTCAGCGATTGCTGAGAAAAAGGCAAGCTGTTGAAGAGGTTCATTTGACCAGGAAGCAGATTCTTTTAGAAAACTGTATTGTTGTTTTCTGTTGAACTTGAACCAGTAACGTTTTTCAGAAACATCAAACTGCAGACCAGAGAGGGAAATGAAATTAAGTCCAATGACTGCAGGGAACGTGAGGTGATGAGCAGACAGGATAACACAAGGTAAGTCTATGGACTGGTTTTGTAAGCTAATGGTGATCTCACTCCATCCCAAAGGTTGTCGTCCTTCTCCATCTGCTAAATATAAAGGTCCTCTCGTCCAAGGTTTAAGTTCTCCATTTAGTTCATTCCACACCTTCTCATTTAGCAGTGTATAAGAGGAACCCGTGTCCAAAATTGCAGGTCCTTTCCAGGAATGTATGCTGATAGGAACTATCAACTGGTTTGGTAGTGAATTTGTTGAGGATGTGGCAGAAGGACAGTGTTCACTAGGAAATCCAGAGTTTGTGAGAGACCCAAGAGTCGCTGGGCTTGGAGCTGATGAGATGTGTGATGGACTGCTAGCCGGTTGAGGAGGATTTGAAGGTAAAGGGGATCGATTGGTTCCAGCATGTGGACAGGCTGCAGGAGGATGATTGTCTTTACAACGCCAACAGAATGGTTGAGAGGGGCGATTGTGACTTTGGTTGTAGTTTGGTTGTCTTGGCCGTACTGTGTTGTCATGGTGAGGAGGTCTATGTTCAGCTGGCTTAGGGGGTAATTTTACTTGTTTCTTGTGTTCATACTGTTGTTGGTTGTCTCTGTCTCTCTCCAGCTGCTGTCCCAGACGAACAAGTTCATCTACAGTTGTTACTCTGCTACTCCTTAACTGGCTGGCCAATGTAGGATTTATGTTTTTCAGGATCATCTTGACAATGTCCTCATCTTCAATCTGGGGTTTCCAGCGTCTGCACAAAGATTGGTACATATATATGAAATCTCTGATGCTCTCATTCTCTCCTTGAACTCTGGTCCTCACTCGTTCTGCCAGCTCGTCCTCATAGTCCTCAGAGAGAAAAGCGGCCTGAAACTGCTTTTGAAAATCAGCCCAGGTATTAACCTTGTATCTGGCTACATCCCACCAGTCTCTGGCTGTGCCATGCAACACATTCCTTAATGTAGCCATAAGTTCTTCATCTGTTAATGAATTTAGAGCCAAATAATCCTCACACCGTTCCAGATATTGTAGAGGATCAGGGGGGTCTTCTAATTTTCCATACGTTGGAAACAATAATTTCACAGGGCTTTTCCCCTGGTCTCGATTCCTGTTCAGTGAAAAGGTGGTGCCACCTGGTGCTATACCAGGCCGAACAGTAGGTCCCATCTGGGGTGCCATTTTTTATGTGACGGTTTTACAAAAGTTGGTTTATTAAAAAGGGGTGCCAGCCAGGTATCCCTCCTGACAGTTAGGATTAACAATTTTGAGTTACTTTTGTATTTTTTATTTTTTTTAACCTGTCACACAAGGACCATCCACTTTAATGGTGTTGACCCTTTACAACTTGAATGACAAAAAAAAACAAAACTTCATCCTTTTTTTCTTTTACACAAAAAACAAACAAAACATCTTCCACATAATTTCTCTTTTTTCTTTCTTTCAGGTTTTATATTTTTAAATGTCCATAAACAAAATAAACACAAATCCCCCCATCAAAAATAAGTTCTCAAGTCTTTTCTTGTCTTCCACAATCAACAGGTCAAAGGTTCCATATATTTACTGCTCCCATATTTTACTGCCCCACAGCAAGAGCTGTGGAATAACAAAAGCAATAATCAGGCCCAAGTGCCATTTAAATGCTCACAATAAAAAACAGGAAAAAGAATAAATAGACTTACAGGTCTCAGATAAAGCAGAATCAGAAATCCATAGGTTGTTTTTGTTTTTGTCATCTGTAATGAACAAATGTAATATTTTGAAATCACTATGGGGCATAACTGATTAATTTTTAGTAATATTAAATATTTAATTCAGGGACTTACGAATAATGAACTGGGTGACGTCACACGCTTCCAGGATCTCCGGATTCACGGCGGAGAGCGCACAGGAGTAGATGCACGTTTCCTTTTTGTTTGTTTCTGTCGGTCCACGGTGATGACTTCCAGCAGGAAGTGAAGGGAACAGGCGAGGGATTGCACAACCTCGGATTAAAGTTTAATTGTTTGCCCAGAGATGCAACACTAGTGGAATCCTTGACTCTCTGGTCTGGNTGTATGTACTGTATATATATATATGTATACAGTATATATGACCTGATCTGATCGGTAGGCCAGTTTTACAAAATTTAAAACATAATCTTAAAGGTTGGATAAAATTGCAATTGTTGGTGCAAAGTCCTCATCTGGCCTTAAGTTTGACTTGTACTGAATAAACAAAAGGATTGTAGCTAAATATTCAGAAAAGGAGCCATGAATTTATACTACAGTATTGCACAATATGAATATACCGGTACTGTACTTAAAGTTATTTTCTTCAGGAATCTGCACAAATCTCATGGCTGCTGAGCCATTTGTTTAATACAGTACTGTATAACCAAAATGAGGTTGAAATCAGTGTTAATTTGACCTTTAGCCTTAATGCCATGTTTTTACATTGTGTCAAAGCAGCCTCTGATGAGGCAGCCCTCTAATGCTAACAGACTGGCAGCTAAAAGATGGCTGGTGGGGCATGAAAGTGCCACACGGTAACAACCAGTGCAGCCCCGAGTTATGGAGGTACCGTAGTTGTAATCTCAGAAGCCTCTGAGGCATAGACTTCCTGGCTACCGACACAGATTTCTGAGCATGACTGTGCACTCTTCATGTACACATGGTGTAAAAAAAAAAAAAGACGCTTTTATCTTCCCCCTGAAAACAAAACTCACTGATTCATATCCACATGGGGAAGAGCCCAAAACACAGAATGACATCACCACAACTTCCTGTTTCTGCAGTTGCCAAAAAACTGGCTATTTGCATGTGCTGGATGATTGGTGGATGATGAGTCAGCAGGGTTTGGGCTCTTTTCACAGTCCAACCACAACAAAAACCATTACCCTGAGTTCAGCTCGGCCCGAATGGAGTGCCGGAAAATCTGACCAAATATGGCAGAGAGATTATTTAGTTTTTTTTCTTTCTCATAATAAAGACCAAATCCTCCTTTTTGGTTTTATACTGCAGTAGAAAATAATGGCATTGAGTAAAATATAAAAATGTAGACAAGGGTATTTGCTCTTTTGTGTAAACTGACTGAAGCTTTTAAAATAAAGGATTATCATTCCTTAAGGAATGCTTATCACCCTCTTTCATGCCAGAGTTTTGTCATCAAGATTATTTTATGTTGAGAAATGACAAATGTGTAGCTGCTTTGATAAAACCTTGAAAATAACAGTTTGCACAATGCCAAAATATACCCATGTTATTGCAGTGCACCACACCACATTTTTATTTACCGGTAATATCTGTAAAACTAAGTATATTAGCTATGGTGGCCATCATGAATTGGATTGATGCCAGAAATTAATCTGTTGTAAATTAACATCCAGTAAACCAGCCAATGGGGAGTACAAGTCAAGTGTATTTCTTGTGGCGGTCGCAAGCCCGGGTAAATGGTGAGAGTTGTGTCAGAAAAAGCATTCGATATTTACGGTAGTTAGTCGAAGACCACAAGGAGAGAAACATGTCAGAAGACAGAGGGAAAGGAGGAAAGTCAAGAATGTAGGACCGAGTTGCAACTCTAAATCTGGGGAAAGGTAGAGAGCTGGCTGACATGATGGAGAGAAGAAAGGTAGATGTTTTATGTGTCCAAGACACCAAGTGTAAGGTCAGCAAGACTTGTAGCATTGGAGCAGGGTTCAAACTGTTTTACCATAGTGTGGATAGAAAGAGGAATGGAGTAGTGTGTTTGTGTGTGTGTGTGTGTGTG
>JBBPBX010022114.1:0-41730 GCA_038048925.1 Garcialebias charrua
GGGGGGGGCATCTGCCGAGGATGGTCAGAGGTGAATCCAGAGTCCTGAAATGATGACAGAATGTTTATTCAGCTGGGCTTCTCTGAAAAGATGTGGAATTCCTCAGCAGAAGGTTTGGGAGGGTGAGAGCATCAGGTTTACAAAACTTCTCAGGCTTGTTGAGATAAGACGGCCTGTCAAGACCAGTCAGGAGCCGAATGTCAGATAAACACGATTGTTTTGGGGACAGGCAGAACTTTAATGACATCTACCTTCAGTCTGTGTCGGTCCACTCGCTTCAAAAATGTCCAAATTAAAATGACCGTACCAATGGAACGTGCCTGAGAGAATCCCAGAGATGTAATCCATTCAGCCAAAAGTCTGGATTCTCGAGACATGAACCAAGCCATCATGTAAGGCAGGCAGCCTGACCAGGTCCAGATTTGCTGCAGACGTCTTCCTTGTAAGTTGATAGACCAGGAACCAGCCAAATCCAAAAAGCAGGAACCAGTTATCATAAATCCAATTAAAGGGGACCACACATGCAAAATTCACTTTTTAATGTTTTTTTACTCAACTTTGGGTATTTACTTCATAAAAAAACAGTCCTTGTGCCAAAAAAATGCACCCAGTGGTTTATTTACTCTAAGTAGATTTATTTGTCTGTGATTAAAAACGCTTCGTTTCACACTTCCTGCGGTTTGTGACGTCACAAACCGTAGCCAATCACCTCAAGCCTGAGTCCAGCCCCTCACCTAGCAACCCCTGGTGATGCTCCACCCACTTGAGTATAAAAGATGTCACGGTTGCCTAGCGGTTTAGGAGCTGACCTGGCGGTCATTTATTCATTTATTTAGCCCCCGGGGGGCTAGGGGTTTGCCCTGCTCCAGCCATGCAGCACATCTCGAGTAAAACCAGAATGTTTTATTACCTTGTTTGAATGAACTCTGTCTCGTTGAAGCTGTGCACACACACTCTCGCGGTTTGGACTTGTTTCTTATATGATGAAGGACTACTGTAGTGTTTTCAACGAGGATGTTGGTGACACCGAGTTAAACCACAAATGAAGACCCTGGAGTTTAGTTGCAGCTTATTTAATTGTCTTCATGAACATGTGGTGAAAACTGAAATGACAGGAAATACACTATCTCAACACACAGAGACATATGTACACAAATCAAGTGGTTCAAGTTCGCTAAAATAACATTACAGAAAAATCAACAATAATGTCCAAACTAATCAGTATAAACTGCCATATAATACAACTTACGGCGTTCCTGCCTGACAATTGAGAGTGGATGGCACCTGATAACGTTTTATGCCACTTTTTGCATGTAAATCGTTGTTTTTGAAGCGAACCGTTAAACAGGAAGTACGTAACCGGAAGTACGTACCCGAAACCGGAAGTAGAATTTATCGATAATATTTTTAAATACAAACTTATATAAAGCATGAATTGTTTGTCTAAACAACTTGCAATCATTTTTAATAACACCAAAAATGTTTTTATAATTATTTACTTTGTATTTAACCTTATGAACTTATTTATAGAAATGCCTTAAGGACAACACACTCCCCGCCTGGCCTAATGAGGCCACTACTAAACAATCCATTATGCATTCAGTCCTTTGGCATGAGAAGAATTACTTCTGTAACTGGTCGCATAAATGTCTTTACACAACCTTGATCCCATCCCTTTACCTCGATCTTTCTTACTAGACTGTCCTTGCCTGGAAATGTTGCAGTGACCCTTGCCATGGGCCAGCTGTTACGTGCAACCTGCTTGTCCTTTAGCAGAACTAGGTCGCCAACTTGGAGGTTTCTACATGATACAGTCCATTTCTGTCTTTGTTGTAAAGTGGGCAAATACTCATGCCTCCAGCGTGTCCAAAACTGGTTGGAAAGAGCTTGGACTTGTCTCCATTGTTTGGTGTAAAGATCTTTATCCAAGAAGTCTCCGGGTGAAGGTAGAAGGCAAGATTTCTGTGTATTGAGCATCGATGGGGATAGAATAAAGGGGTTCTCTGAATCCGACGACACTGGAACAAGCGGCCTTGCATTTATGATGGCTCCTTCCGTCAGATGACGGCCTTGATGTTCCACCAGCTCGTGGTGATGACGAGTTAGCAAGAGGGAGACGTGGCTGTGTTTAGGGAGAATTAATGGACTATTTTCAAAGTTCTCAATTTCTCAGTGTTTGAGTCGGCCTCCAACAGAAATGAGACCATCCTGCAGGATTGGACTGAGCTTTTGTAGAGGGTTCTGCTTTGAGATCGGCTTGCCAGCATAAAGGGCAGAAAGTTCTTTTTCGAAGTGGGCCTTTTGTGTCTCCTTGAGGATGACAGTTTTTGCTTGAGCTATCTCCTCTAGAGTATGAGGTAGGTGACATTGGTGCCAGCCTTTACACCTCGATGCATGGTCTGATGGGTTTTCTTCTGTGTGCACATAGTGCCATTGTTCTGGCTTTGACGACTGGCGAATGCGCTGTGCTCTGTTGTTTGGCAGTCGCTGGCGAGGTTCTTTAAACGGAAGTGGGGTGACCCAACTGTTGTCCTCATCTCTGTACACAGCATTGTCCATTATTTTGATAAACATGGCGTCCTGTATTGAGGGAGCTGGTTTATTGTCATCTTCTGTCCGGTTAAAAACAGTTTGTCCCAAAGCTTGCTCAGGTGCTTTACTCAGCCTATTTGTGTGTGGCATTTCCTTGAGTTGCAGAAGGCTGTTGCATGGCTCAAAAACTGTGGGTCGATCATTTTCTAAGACAACTGTTTTGAGAGTGCTGACAGTCGGCCTATGAAGATTACCCCGACAAACCTCCCCGACTACAACCCATCCTAGATCTAAACGCTGAGCAAATGGTGCATTATGTGGCCCATTAACTCTCTGCCTGACCTTGTGTACACGTAAAACGTCTCGCCCTAGTAACAGGAGTATTTCAGCTTTAGGGTCTAGTTCTGGAATGTATTTTGCTAAGGATTGAAGATGTGGCTGGTGTAGCACTGCTCTAGGGGTTGGGATTTCACTTCTGTTATTGGGAATGTCCTGACACTCAATGAGCGGGGGTAGAGGAATAACTACCGACCTATCTAGTGACTCAATCTGGAAGCCTTGAGCCGTTTTACCCCATTTTTCTACGACACCAGAACATGTTCTGAGATTGTAGGAAAACGGTTCGGTTTTAATGTCAAAAAGTTCAAAAAACTCTGGCCTGGCTAAGGAACGATTGCTCTGATCGTCTATTATTACATAAGCTTTGACTGCTTTGTTCTTGTAACCTAAAGGGTACACCCATGCAAGACATATCTTAGAACATGAACGACCCCACTGACCTGGACCACACACATCTGTGCAGCTTGTTGTGACATTGACTGTGTCAGGACTGTTCTCTCCCTCCCCGCCATTCTCTTGTGCCGGTGAGGGAGCCTTGTTGATCTGTGGTGGAGGACCAGGATGCATGATTGCATCGTGGCTTGTGCTATCACATTCAGAACACGTTACTGCAGATTTACAGTCCTTTGCAAGATGAGTGTCTGAAGAGCAGCATTTAAAGCATATTCCTTTCTCTTTGAGGAAGGCCTTCCTTTCATCGAGTGGTTTGTTCCGAAATGTCCTGCATTTTTTGAATGGGTGTGGCTTATTATGCAGAGGGCAGTTCCTGTTAAAATCGTTGTTGGGGAGAGAAATATTGGTTTTGTGTACAGTAATAGGTTTACTAGAGTTAAAGTTCTTTGAATATAGTCTTTCTGGCCTTGAGTGTGTTTGGTCGTTTTGTTGGTGGAAACTTGGATCATTGCGTCTCTTTGCCTCTTTGCATATGAATTTGCAGAAATACTTAAAAGGTGGGAAACAGCCTTGATTTTCCTCTTTATATTGAGATCCATGTGACATCCACTTTTCCTGAAGTCCGTGTGGGAGTTTTTCAACAATTGGCCCAATTCCCCGAGAAGTGTCCAGATATTGTAGGCCAGGGAGGTAGCCATCTTCCTTGGCACTTTGAATCTCTTGTAGCAGATCCCCTAGTTCACGCAGCTTGATGTTATCTTTGACCGTTATTCTTGGAAAACTGTCCAATCGTTGGAAGAGCGAGTTTTCGATTATTTCAGGAGCTGCATAACATTCGTTTAGTCTCTCCCATGCTTTGTATAGAGCTAATGTGGGGTTGTTGACATGTACTGAACGTATGCGTTTTACCTGATCACTTGACTCCTTCCCTAGCCATTTTATCATGAGATCTAGCTGTTGAATGGGACTAAGGTGAACCTCGGTTGTTGCACTAGAAAATGAAGAGTACCATGCTCCATAATTCTCTGGCCTATCATCAAACTGGTAAAGGCCTGAAGTGATTAGATCCCGTCTTGCTATGTATTGGGCAAATGGCTCAACTGGATGTGGAATGCTGGCTGGGGTGTTCCAGTGAGGCGTGAACGGTGAGCAAGTTGGGTTGAAGGGAGCATTTGGTTTCGTTTCACCTCTAGGCTGACTGGGCATATTTAAAGCAGTAACTTTGTCCTTAGTAAGCTTTCGTTCAGTGCTGATGGGTTGTGGCTCTACACTGTGTTCATCGGGGGGATGCCATGTTACAAATGTATCGAGTGAGCTAACTCGTGGGCGAACGATGGTTGTTGCTTCTTCAGAACATGGAGATTGTATTATGCCCATTTGAGATTGTACAAATTCACTTGTACGTTCTAATTTTAATATTTCTGATGGAGGTTTTCTATTTTTGGGCTCCTCTTGTGTTGCCTCAGCTTCCTCCAGCACTTGGGCTTCAGCCACAGCAGCATCAGCTTCCTTTTGTAATGTTATCACTTCCAATGTTGCCTCTATTTTAGCTTTTTCCAGTTCACTTTGTGCTCTTTCAACTTTTAACTGTGCTTCTTTGGTTGCATAAGATGCTCTCACCTTAGCAGCTTCCGCTTTAGCACGAGCGTGAGCAGCGCTTACTGTTGATCCAGATGAACGGCTCGTCCTTACACTGCTTGCAGACTTGTTGCTGGATGCCATTTTGACTGTTAGGAATTGTCAGTTGGCGCCTTTTCACTGTAGTGTTTTCAACGAGGATGTTGGTGACACCGAGTTAAACCACAAATGAAGACCCTGGAGTTTAGTTGCAGCTTATTTAATTGTCTTCATGAACATGTGGTGAAAACTGAAATGACAGGAAATACACTATCTCAACACACAGAGACATATGTACACAAATCAAGTGGTTCAAGTTCGCTAAAATAACATTACAGAAAAATCAACAATAATGTCCAAACTAATCAGTATAAACTGCCATATAATACAACTTACGGCGTTCCTGCCTGACAATTGAGAGTGGATGGCACCTGATAACGTTTTATGCCACTTTTTGCATGTAAATCGTTGTTTTTGAAGCGAACCGTTAAACAGGAAGTACGTAACCGGAAGTACGTACCCGAAACCGGAAGTAGAATTTATCGATAATATTTTTAAATACAAACTTATATAAAGCATGAATTGTTTGTCTAAACAACTTGCAATCATTTTTAATAACACCAAAAATGTTTTTATAATTATTTACTTTGTATTTAACCTTATGAACTTATTTATAGAAATGCCTTAAGGACAACACAACTACTGTTGCACAACTGTCAGTTTGGTTGAGCGGTTACGACACTTGAGCGCCACGTAGGAGAGCGGAGATCGCATCCTGTCTATGGCATCTTTTTTTTCCCCCTTTTTTTTAAAGCCTTTTGTTTCGGAGAAATCGGGGTGAGACTAGATATATACATCGACATAATAATACTTTATAATTGTTATTTTTACGTTTTAGTTCAATTTTTAGTGTAATATCGCTCCCAACGCGCAGCCGGCAGAAAACTGTGCACACACACACTCTCTCGGGGCGACAGTCTGTACCATCAAGCACCACTGATCGATATATTTTCAGATTAGCAACTTATTTATTTTAAGAATACCTTTCACTTCATCAAAATCTAATCAAAACTTCAGCGTTCTAAATGTAGGTGGTTGTGATTATTTCTTATACGATGAAAGACTGCTTTTTGCATAACTGCCCGGTTGGCCCAGAGGTAGTGAACTGGACTCGTCATCCGAAGGACACGGGTTTGCGTCCCGGCCGCGGCATCCCTTTTTTTTTTTTAAGCCTTTTGTTTTGCAGACCGCCGTCTGCGTGCGGGAGTTGCTGGGAGCTACTGACTTTTGAGGTCTGGGGGTCCGGTCAAAGGTTGCCTCATGCGGATAAATTAACTGGAGACATTCTGTGAACTTTGTGTGTGGACTGAAGCAGCGATAGCTCCCAACAGCGCCGCATGCAACGAGCGGAGCTAACACCGCCCGCTCGGAGGAGGAAAAGCTATCATTAGCCTCGAAGGTGGGCTAATGCTAAAAAAAGGAGCTGCAAATGGCGGCGCGCGCAGAGGGCTTTTGGTAAGTTATCTTAAGCTACTAGCACTAACAGTAAGTCAAATGAGTAATAAAAAAGAGCTAATTTTAAAATAACAACATATTAGAGATACTGGCTGTTACAGAGGGCGTAGTTAATGTAAATAGGTCTTTGTAGGGCGTGGCTTTCAGACCTCATTATTCATAAACCGGTCGTTTAGAACGGAAGTGAAATTTGGCAGAATTAGAAAGGGGATATTTTATTATCTAAGCATTATTTTATGTATAAAATTGACTGAAAATGGTCTGGATAGCCCACAGATAAACCACAAAAAATTATATATCCTACATTTGGTCCCCTTTAAATATGAGTCCTTAAGATCCACAGATGACAGCAGAGATAGACACATCATCAAGTCTTCAAGTCGATGAGATATCCAGATGTGTGCATGACAACAGGACAAATCGACTCACCTACAGCCTGTCTTCTTGTTGAAGAAACGTTATCAGTTGTGTTGAGGGACCAACTGACCAAAGTGAAGTCCATAGTTATGATTCAGAAGATTTTGTAGAAGAGAGGCTCTCAGACAGTTTCACAGACAAGACAAAGCAAAAGCAAAGAGGAGACCGAGAGGAGACGTCCGCCCTTGAGAAGAGCAAGTCTGTCTGTCTGTCTGTCTGTCTGATCTACAGGTAGTCCTCGACTTACGAGTGCTTTTACATACGAGGTTCCTGACTTACGAATATGCATCTCATTAACTTTTTATTTTTATTTTTAGAAATGAATAAATGTACAGTACAGTCACCAGCAGGCTCCATTCACATAAAGGGAGCTAGCTCACTTTATGTGAAAGGGAGACAATTCAACTCACTCCTTCATCTTTAAAATCTGTGTTAGGATAGGCTAAGTGCTTGGTGACTGTACAGTACTGTACATGTATTCATTTATTTAAAAAAAAAAATTTTTTTTTTTTTTTGTGATCCTACTTACGAATTTTTGGACTTACTAGCGGCCCGTAGGTACGGAACTCTTTCCTGTTTTTGTAATCAGTAGATGATGAAACTGTGATGTTCACATGTTTTTATCTTTCAGGGACATGCTTTGTGTTTTCTTTGATCCTGAAAGAGTTCTCGGCTGCTGGACGCCTGCAGAACCAGAGGTTCTGGTTCTTCTTGTCCCCTCAGCAGGACTGACTCCTCACTAAGACACCTGGACTTTGTCCCCCTTGCAGATCCAGGTGGGGGGTCTGGAGTACTACCCGGGTACGCTCCACATCTACTCAGACAGCGCACTGACGCTGCCCGCCATCATCGGGCTCGGGGCGGGCGGAGGCGTCCTGCTCTTCGCCATCATCGCCGTGCTCATCGCCTACAAGAGGAAGACTCGGGACGCCGACCGCACGCTGAAGCGTCTGCAGCTGCAGATGGACAATCTGGAGAGCCGGGTGGCGCTGGAGTGCAAGGAGGGTAAGATCTTTGTCTCTCCCCCCATCCACGCTCTCCGCTCCTCTGTTCCTTGCTCCTGATGGGTCTGTCTCCTCCTCTGTTTGACTCCTCCTCTGTTTGACTCCTCCTCTGTTTGACTCCTCCTCTGTTTGACTCCTCCTCTGTTTGACTCCTCCTCTGTTTGACTCCTCCTCTGTTTGACTCCTCCTCTGTTTGACTCCTCCTCTGTTTGACTCCTTCTCTGTTTGACTCCTCCTCTGTTTGACTCCTCCTCTGTTTGACTCCTCCTCTGTTTGACTCCTCCTCTGTTTGACTCCTCCTCTGTTTGACTCCTCCTCTGTTTGACTCCTCCTCTGTCTGTCTCCTCCTCTGTTTGACTCCTCCTCTGTTTGACTCCTCCTCTGTTTGACTCCTCCTCTGTTTGACTCCTCCTCTGTTGACTCCTCCTCTGTTTGACTCCTCCTCTGTTTGACTCCTCCTCTGTTTGACTCCTCCTCTGTTTGACTCCTCCTCTGTCTGTCTCCTCCTCTGTCTGTCTCCTCCTCTGTTTGACTCCTCCTCTGTTTGACTCCTCCTCTGTCTGACTCCTCCTCTGTTTGACTCCTCCTCTGTTTGACTCCTCCTCTGTTTGACTCCTCCTCTGTCTGTCTCCTCCTCTGTTTGACTCCTCCTCTGTTTGACTCCTCCTCTGTTTGACTCCTCCTCTGTTTGACTCCTCCTCTGTCTGTCTCCTCCTCTGTTTGACTCCTTCTCTGTTTGACTCCTCCTCTGTTTGACTCCTCCTCTGTTTGACTCCTCCTCTGTTTGACTCCTCCTCTGTTTGACTCCTTCTCTGTTTGACTCCTCCTCTGTCTGTCTCCTCCTCTGCCTGTCTGTCTGTCTCCTCCTCTGTTTGACTCCTCCTCTGTCTGTCTCCTCCTCTGCCTGTCTGTCTGTCTCCTCCATCTGTCTCCTCCTCTGTCTGTCTCCTCCTCTGTTTGACTCCTCCTCTGTCTGTCTCCTCCTCTGTTTGACTCCTCCTCTGTCTGTCTCCTCCTCTGTTTGACTCTTCCTCTGTCTGTCTCCTCCTCTGTTTGACTCCTCCTCTGTTTGACTCCTCCTCTGTCTGTCTCCTCCTCTGCCTGTCTGTCTGTCTGTCTCCTCCATCTGTCTCCTCCTCTGTTTGACTCCTTCTCTGTTTGACTCCTTCTCTGTTTGACTCCTCCTCTGTTTGACTCCTCCTCTGTTTGACTCCTCCTCTGTCTGTCTCCTCTGCCTGTCTGTCTGTCTCCTCCATCTGTCTCCTCCTCTGTTTGACTCCTCCTCTGTCTGTCTCCTCCTCTGCCTGTCTGTCTGTCTCCTCCATCTGTCTCCTCCTCTGTCTGTCTCCTCCTCTGTTTGACTCCTCCTTTGTCTGTCTCCTCCTCTGTTTGTCTCCTCCTCTGTTTGACTCCTCCTCTGTCTGTCTCCTCCTCTGTTTGACTCCTCCTCTGTTTGACTCCTCCTCTGTCTGTCTCCTCCTCTGTTTGACTCCTCCTCTGTCTGTCTCCTCCTCTGTTTGACTCCTCCTCTGTCTGTCTCCTCCTCTGCCTGTCTGTCTGTCTCCTGCATCTGTCTCCTCCTCTGTTTGACTCCTTCTCTGTTTGACTCCTTCTCTGTTTGACTCCTCCTCTGTTTGACTCCTCCTCTGTTTGACTCCTCCTCTGTTTGACTCCTTCTCTGTTTGACTCCTCCTCTGTCTGTCTCCTCCTCTGCCTGTCTGTCTGTCTCCTCCATCTGTCTCCTCCTCTGTTTGACTCCTCCTCTGTTTGACTCCTTCTCTGTTTGACTCCTCCTCTGTCTTGTCTCCTCCTCTGCCTGTCTGTCTGTCTCCTCCATCTGTCTCCTCCTCTGTTTGACTCCTCCTCTGTCTGTCTCCTCCTCTGCCTGTCTGTCTGTCTCCTCCACCTGTCTCCTCCTCTGTTTGACTCCTCCTCTGTCTGTCTCCTCCTCTGTTTGACTCCTTCTCTGTTTGACTCCTCCTCTGTCTGTCTCCTCCTCTGCCTGTCTGTCTGTCTCCTCCACCTGTCTCCTCCTCTGTTTGACTCCTCCTCTGTCTGTCTCCTCCTCTGTTTGACTCCTTCTCTGTTTGACTCCTCCTTTGTCTGTCTCCTCCTCTGCCTGTCTGTCTGTCTCCTCCATCTGTCTCCTCCTCTGTTTGACTCCTTCTCTGTTTGACTCCTCCTCTGTTTGACTCCTCCTCTGTCTGTCTCCTCCTCTGTTTGACTCCTCCTCTGTTTGACTCCTTCTCTGTTTGACTCCTCCTCTGTTTGACTCCTCCTCTGTTTGACTCCTTCTCTGTTTGACTCCTCCTCTGTTTGACTCCTCCTCTGTTTGACTCCTCCTCTGTTTGACTCCTCCTCTGTTTGACTCCTCCTCTGTTTGACTCCTCCTCTGTCTGTCTCCTCCTCTGTTTGACTCCTCCTCTGTTTGACTCCTCCTCTGTTCTCCTCCTCTGTCTGTCTCCTCCTCTGTTTGACTCCTCCTCTGTTTGACTCCTCCTCTGTTTGACTCCTCCTCTGTTTGACTCCTCCTCTGTCTGTCTCCTCCTCTGCCTGTCTGTCTGTCTCCTCCTCTGTTTGACTCCTCTGTCTGTCTCCTCCTCTGCCTGTCTGTCTGTCTCCTCCATCTGTCTCCTCCTCTGTCTGTCTCCTCCTCTGTTTGACTCCTCCTCTGTCTGTCTCCTCCTCTGCCTGTCTGTCTGTCTCCTCCATCTGTCTCCTCCTCCATCTGTCTCCTCCTCTGTCTGTCTCCTCCTCTGTTTGACTCCTCCTCTGTTTGACTCCTCCTCTTTCTGTCTCCTCCTCTGTTTGACTCCTCCTCTGTCTGTCTCCTCCTCTGTTTGACTCCTCCTCTGTTTGACTCCTCCTCTGTCTGTCTCCTCCTCTGCCTGTCTGTCTGTCTCCTCCATCTGTCTCCTCCTCTGTTTGACTCCTTCTCTGTTTGACTCCTCCTCTGTTTGACTCCTCCTCTGTTTGACTCCTCCTCTGTTTGACTCCTCCTCTGTTTGACTCCTCCTCTGTTTGACTCCTCCTCTGTTTGACTCCTCCTCTGTTTGACTCCTCCTCTGTCTGACTCCTCCTCTGTTTGACTCCTTGCTCCTCCTCTGTCTGTCTCCTCCTCTGTTTGACTCCTCCTCTGTTTGACTCCTCCTCTGTTTGACTCCTCCTCTGTTTGACTCCTCCTCTGTTTGACTCCTCCTCTGTTTGACTCCTCCTCTGTTTGACTCCTCCTCTGTTTGACTCCTCCTCTGTCTGTCTCCTCCTCTGTTTGACTCCTCCTCTGTCTGTCTCCTCCTCTGTTTGACTCCTTCTCTGTTTGACTCCTTCTCTGTTTGACTCCTCCTCTGTTTGACTCCTCCTCTGTTTGACTCCTCCTCTGTTTGACTCCTCCTCTGTTTGACTCCTCCTCTGTTTGACTCCTCCTCTGTTTGACTCCTCCTCTGTTTGACTCCTCCTCTGTTTGACTCCTCTGTTTGACTCCTTCTCTGTTTGACTCCTCCTCTGTTTGACTCCTCCTCTGTTTGACTCCTCCTCTGTTTGACTCCTTCTCTGTTTGACTCCTCCTCTGTTTGACTCCTCCTCTGTTTGACTCCTCCTCTGTTTGACTCCTCCTCTGTTTGACTCCTTCTCTGTTTGACTCCTCCTCTGTTTGACTCCTCCTCTGTCTGTCTCCTCTCTCCTCTGTTTGACTCCTCCTCTGTTTGACTCCTCCTCTGTTTGACTCCTCCTCTGTTTGACTCCTCCTCTGTCTGTCTCCTCCTCTGTTTGACTCCTCCTCTGTCTGTCTCCTCCTCTGCCTGTCTGTCTGTCTCCTCTGCCTGTCTGTCTGTCTCCTCCTTCGGTCTCCTCCTCTGTTTGACTCCTCGTCTGTCTCCTCCTCTCTGTCTGTCTCCTCCTCTGTTTGACTCCTCCTCTGTTTGACTCCTCCTCTGTCTGTCTCCTCCTCTGTTGACTCCTCCTCTGTTTGACTCCTCCTCTGTTTGACTCCTCCTCTGTTTGACTCCTCCTCTGTTTGACTCCTCCTCTGTTTGACTCCTCCTCTGTTTGACTCCTCCTCTGTTTGTCTCCTCCTCTGTTTGACTCCTCCTCTGTTTGACTCCTCCTCTGTTTGACTCCTCCTCTGTTTGACTCCTCCTCTGTTTGACTCCTCCTCTGTCTGTCTCCTCCTCTGTTTGACTCCTCCTCTGTTTGACTCCTCCTCTGTCTGTCTCCTCCTCTGTTTGACTCCTCCTCTGTTTGACTCCTCCTCTGTTTGACTCCTCCTCTGTTTGACTCCTCCTCTGTTGCTCCTCCTCTGTTTGACTCCTCCTCTGTCTGTCTCCTCCTCTGTTTGACTCCTCCTCTGTCTGTCTCCTCCTCTGTCTGTCTCCTCCTCTGTTTGACTCCTCCTCTGTTTGACTCCTCCTCTGTTTGACTCCTCCTCTGTTTGACTCCTCCTCTGTTTGTCTCCTCTGTTTGACTCCTCCTCTGTTTGACTCCTCCTCTGTTTGACTCCTCCTCTGTTTGACTCCTCCTCTGTCTGTCTCCTCCTCTGTTTGACTCCTCCTCTGTTTGACTCCTCCTCTGTTTGACTCCTCCTCTGTTTGACTCCTCCTCTGTTTGTCTGCTCCTCTGTTTGTCTCCTCCTCTGTTTGTCTCCTCCTCTGTTTGACTCCTCCTCTGTTTGACTCCTCCTCTGTTTGACTCCTCCTCTGTTTGACTCCTCCTCTGTTTGTCTCCTCCTCTGTTTGACTCCTCCTCTGTTTGACTCCTCCTCTGTCTGTCTCCTCCTCTGTTTGACTCCTCCTCTGTTTGACTCCTCCTCTGTTTGACTCCTCCTCTGTTTGACTCCTCCTCTGTCTGTCTCCTCCTCTGTCTGTCTCCTCCTCTGTTTGACTCCTCCTCTGTTTGACTCCTCCTCTGTTTGACTCCTCCTCTGTTTGACTCCTCCTCTGTTTGACTCCTCCTCTGTTTGACTCCTCCTCTGTTTGACTCCTCCTCTGTCTGTCTCCTCCTCTGTTTGACTCCTCCTCTGTTTGACTCCTCCTCTGTTTGACTCCTCCTCTGTTTGACTCCTCCTCTGCTGTCTCTGTCTCCTCCATCTGTCTCCTCCTCTGTTTGACTCCTCCTCTGTCTGTCTCCTCCTCTGTTTGACTCCTCCTCTGTTTGTCTCCTCCTCTGTCTGACTCCTCCTCTGTTTGACTCCTCCTCTGTTTGACTCCTCCTCTGTTTGACTCCTCCTCTGTCTGTCTCCTCCTCTGTTTGACTCCTCCTCTGTTTGACTCCTCCTCTGTTTGACTCCTCCTCTGTTTGACTCCTCCTCTGTTTGACTCCTCCTCTGTTTGACTCCTCCTCTGTTTGACTCTCCTCTGTTTGACTCCTCCTCTGTTTGTCTCCTCCTCTGTTTGACTCCTCCTCTGTTTGACTCCTCCTCTGTTTGACTCCTCCTCTGTTTGTCTCCTCCTCTGTTTGACTCCTCCTCTGTTTGACTCCTCCTCTGTTTGACTCCTCCTCTGTTTGACTCCTCCTCTGTTTGACTCCTTCTCTGTTTGACTCCTCCTCTGTTTGACTCCTCCTCTGTTTGACTCCTCCTCTGTTGACTCCTCCTCTGTTTGACTCCTCCTCTGTTTGACTCCTCCTCTGTTTGACTCCTCCTCTGTTTGACTCCTCCTCTGTTTGACTCCTCCTCTGTCTGACTCCTCCTCTGTTTGACTCCTCCTCTGTTTGACTCCTCCTCTGTTTGACTCCTCCTCTGTTTGACTCCTCCTCTGTTTGACTCCTCCTCTGTTTGACTCCTCCTCTGTTTGACTCCTCCTCTGTTTGACTCCTCCTCTGTCTGTCTCCTCCTCTGTTTGACTCCTCCTCTGTTTGACTCCTCCTCTGTTTGACTCCTCCTCTGTCTGTCTCCTCCTCTGTCTGTCTCCTCCTCTGTTTGACTCCTTCTCTGTTTGACTCCTCCTCTGTTTGACTCCTCCTCTGTTTGACTCCTCCTCTGTCTGTCTCCTCCTCTGTTTGACTCCTCCTCTGTTTGACTCCTCCTCTGTTTGACTCCTCCTCTGTCTGTCTCCTCCTCTGTTTGACTCCTCCTCTGTTTGACTCCTCCTCTGTCTGTCTCCTCCTCTGTTTGACTCCTCCTCTGTTTGACTCCTCCTCTGTTTGACTCCTCCTCTGTCTGTCTCCTCCTCTGTTTGACTCCTCCTCTGTTTGACTCCTCCTCTGTTTGACTCCTCCTCTGTTTGACTCCTCCTCTGTTTGACTCCTCCTCTGTTTGACTCCTCCTCTGTCTGTCTCCTCCTCTGTTTGACTCCTCCTCTGTTTGACTCCTCCTCTGTTTGACTCCTCCTCTGTTTGACTCCTCCTCTGTTTGACTCCTTCTCTGTTTGACTCCTCCTCTGTTTGACTCCTCCTCTGTCTGTCTCCTCCTCTGTTTGTCTCCTCCTCTGTTTGTCTCCTCCTCTGTCTGTCTGTCTGTCTCCTCCTTCTGTCTCCTCCTCTGTCTGTCTCCTCCTCTGTCTGTCTCCTCCTCTGTTTGTCTCCTCCTCTGTTTGTCTCCTCCTCTGTCTGTCTCCTCCTCTGTTTGACTCCTCCATCTGTCTCCTCCTCTGTGTAACCCAGTGAACATTAGAGTGATGGACTGAACAACCAGTAGCCTCAGTCAGATTTGACCTCAGCCATTAAGGTTGATGATGGTTGATGATGGTTGATGATGGTTGATGATGGTTGATGATGGTTGATGATGGTTGATGATGGTTGATGATGGTTGATGATGGTTGATGATGGTTGATGATGGTTGATGATGGTTGATGATGGTTGATGATGGTTGATGATGGTTGATGATGGTTGATGATGGTTGATGATGGTTGATGATGGTTGATGATGGTTGATGATGGTTGATGATGGTTGATGATGGTTGATGATGGTTGATGATGGTTGATGATGGTTGATGATGGTTGATGATGGTTGATGATGGTTGATGATGGTTGATGATGGTTGATGATGGTTGATGATGGTTGATGATGGTTGATGATGGTTGATGATGGTTGATGATGGTTGATGATGGTTGATGATCGTCTCGCCCTTCTTTCCCACTGCCGCTCAACGCGCTGCAGAATTCATCAGACACAGGAGGAGACGGTGAAGCTGAACTGAACGATCACAGCTTCAGAAACTGAGAAGCTGCAGTTGTGAGCAGAGTGAAGTCTGGAACAGTCGTAGCCTCGTGTAGCGTCGGTCAGGTTTTTGGACTGGGTGCAGTCTTCACCCGTCCACGTGTTGCTGAGAGGATCAACTGATGGCAGCCCCCAGCCCAAAGGTCGAACACAAACTGGTGGATAGTGACCCCCACTGGTCACAACAAAGGAGAAATTGAATGAACTCATAATTCATACTTCAGTTTGAGTTGCACTGAACATCCTGAGAAGCTAAAGATCTACCTGAGCTCCACTTGAAGTCACACTTCATCACATAAACAGGGTTATTTTCTTTAACTTGTAGTTTTCATTCTATTCAGTTTTATATTTTATTTTGTAAATAATAATTATAATGTCTTGTCTGTCATCTGTGTATGTTTCCCATACTCAGACGAAATTCGTCTCTGCATTTAACCCAACCACCACCAGGTGGTGCAGTGAGCAGCCCGAAAGCGCCCGGGGAGCTGGAGAATTAGACACCCCAAGGTGTGTAGTGGCCGGGGCGCGAACCCGCGTCCTTCGGGTCCCAAGTCAAAAGCCCTAATAATAAATGAATTCAATTTATAACGCACTTTTCATTAATGAAAATCTCAAAGTGCTACAAAGTGCAACAGAATTAAATGTCAATAAAACAAGTACCGTAATAAATCAAGTAAAATCAATAACAGTATCAACTAAGATCAAAGATAGAATCATGAGGAGGTAGAGTATGCTCGGTTAAAAAGAAAGGTCTTCAAGCCGCTCTTAAAGTCAACCAGTGACTGTGGAGCTCTCAGGCAGTCAGGGAGGGAGTTCCACAGGCGGTAAATACATGATTCTAATTTGTATTTTTTCCAACAAGTGCACAATCTTGCTTATTATTGTCACATATGCAAAGTGAATACTTTATTCTATTCAGTAAATGTTATTTCTTTTCTATCAACTGTTTCTTCTGTTGTTACTCACATTTAGGCTCCCAAGAATCAGAGTCCTCTGATCGGGCCCAGACATCTCCTCCTAGGTGTTAGTGCTGGTTGTAGTCATGTCACCATGTCCCAAGTCCTGGGAAATTATAGACCTATCTCTAAATTGCCTTTTGTTTCAAAAATTCTTGAGAAGAAAGTTTATGATCCACTAATGGCTTATCTTGTTGAGCATAATATTTTAGAGGTTTTTCAATCTGGTTTTAGATCACTTCATAGTACTGTACAGAGTCAGCTCTTTTAAAGGACTACCGGTAGTTATTATTATTAATATTAACATAGTGAAAGTACCGTGCGACGCCCACGTCAAAACGAAACTTAAAAGCAAGTGGGGCCACACCGCACCACTACCAGACGTTTTTAACGATATATTCCTATCGACTGATTCTGGTGACTACCGGTATGTTGTTTTGGTTTTGTTGGATCTTTCGGCTGCTTTCGACACTGTTGATCACAACATGTTATTTACATGTTTGGAACAGTGTGTGGGCATTGGCCGTACAGCCCTAGACTGGTTTAAATCTTATTTGACCAATCGTACCTTTTGTGTCTGTCTCGATGGCCATAGGTCCTCATCTGCTCCTCTTTCATATGGTGTTCCACAGGGCTCAATTTTGGGCCCTCTTCTATTCCTCTTGTATCTTCTTCCTCTTGGCTCCGTTTTTAGAAAGTATGGGATTGCCTTCCATTGCTAAGCAGATGATACACAGATTTATGTACCTGTAAAGAAAGCAGACTCCTATCCAGTCTTTGCTTCTATGTTTGGAAGATTTGAAGACCTGAATGTCTCTAAATTTTTTGAAACTGAATGAAGACAAGACAGAGGTGGGGATTTTTGGAAGTTCATATGGAAAGTCTTTGCCCGTTGATTGCCTACTGACTCAATATATAAAGCCAGTTGTTACGAATCTGGGGGTAAAGATAGATGCAGATCTAAGGCTGGAATCTCATATCAAAACAGTTGTGAGATCTAGCTTTTTTCACTTAAGGCAGTTAGCAAAAGTGAAACCCATTCTTCCAAGGCAACATTTTGAAACAGCAATCCATGCATTCGTGACCACACGGCTGAATTATTGTGACTCAACGAGGCTAGCCTGTATAAATAAAGGTTGAATGAATGAATGAATGAATTGTAATGCACTTTATGCTAAGTGATTCATGCATTTCCCAGCTTCAAAGGGTTCAAAATGCTGCTGCACGACTTTTTTTTATTTATTTTTTACATTTTTGGGCTCTAGTGGCCTTTATTGTAGAGGGAGAGGGCGAAACGGGTAGAGAGAAGGGAGAGACAATGCAGAAACAGCTCGTCGGGTCTGGGACGCGAACCCGCAACGCCTGCAGAGAGGCTCAGCCTCAATATGTGCCGCGCGCTTATCCCCCACACCAAAGCGGCGGCACTGCCGCACGACTTTTAACAGGTACACGGAAATTTGACAGTATTTCCCCTGTTTTGGTAGCCTGGCCCTCGCCTTCCTACGCAGTTCTACGCTTCCTACGCGCAATTCTATTTCCTTTCACTGCTCCGTCTGGGACTTCTCCCATAGACAACGATTTCTCCGGTAGATTTTTGACCGGACCAATCAGAGAACAGAAGGGGCGGAGTTTTTGGCCCCTAACCCACGCCCCCACCTGTGCCAGCGAGCAGCCGCATGTTCTCATTCAAAGCGATGCAGGACTGTTTTATATGTGACACAAATGTATTAAATTCCCCTTCTTAATCCCTTATCTGGAGTTTTCTTTTGTTTTTTTGCCAAAAGTCAAGTGATCGCTCGCTCCTCCTCCTCCTCCTCTCCCTCCGCTGAGTTGAATGAGGAAATGCCTCAGGTTGTCACGAGAGAATTAAACTCGGGTTTTACGTTGCTGCCCGAGTCCCTGCAGATTTTCTGGTCTTCTGGTGTGCTGGACCAGAGCTCCATGGTTTTATTTTATTTTTTAGAACGTTTTATTAACATATAAACACAGAATATGCAGCGGCAGCGAGAGAAAATGCAGCAGGAGGCGGAGCTGATGTCAAGTTCACCAGAGCATGGGAAGCAGACCATATATGGCTCTGAGGGGGAGGGAGCAGAATGCTTTTCCCTGTTCAAAATTTTTCTAAGATCCAATGGTTTTGTTCCTCAGCAGAGGCCACGCCTCCAGCAAGAATCGGTTCTCTATGGAGAAAGTCCAGACCCTAGTACGAAGCGAAGTGAAGGCAGGGTCTGGTTTTAACCAGGCTACTCTAGCCGTTTTCGCATTGCATGGCCCTCCCCAGTCCGGCTCGTCTCTGGTTAGCCCAGAGCCAGCCCTGGCCCGCCCCCGTTCATTACGCATTATGTGGAGAGCAAGCCTTGAAGTGGGTGGGGTGTTCACTTGACGTGGGTGGAGTGTTCACTTGACGTGGGTGGAGTGTTCTTGTGTGCGCGCTTACAGTGTTTTAAGAGTGGACACGCCGCTAAAAAATGTTTGTTAGCTGAATATATATATTAGTGTTTCTGAGCTAAATTTTTGTTAATGACTGATTACAATTCAGCTTATGTTAGGACGTAAGGTGAAAATTCGTAATTCGGGACTACCTTTTTTTTTTAATATATATACCGCACGAGCACGTACATGTGCGGTAATGAACAGTTACCAAGCATTTCAACTATCCTAACACTTTAAAATACTTTAAAATATGAATAAAAAATATAAAAAATTAATTTCTTACTTTGAGCTGAGCTGTTTGCCTCCCTCCGCTGTGTTACGTCCGAGCTCCCAGGCTTCCTGTAGCACCATGCAGTCCAAACCCTTTACAGGAAGGACTGTTAGTATGCTATCTTCATACATTTGGAGCCAGAAAAAAGTTTTAATAAGTTTTAATAACTTACCAAAAGCCGTCTGCCAGCGCCGCCATTAGCAGCACCTGTTAGCATTAGAGTAGCCCCACCGAGTCCGCTGCGCAGTTACGGGCAGTCCAGTTTAGCTGCAGCTTCAAAAAGGCTGTCGGCTTTGTTATTCCAAGTTAGCTGGGTGTCCCCCGATATCTTCTGCTTCCAGTCCGACATCGAGGCGAGCTCCAGGAACCTCTGATCGCACAAAGCCGGCTGTCTGCTGCAGCTCCGGTTTAGCATGTTAGCCTTAGCTCATACCATGAGCTGCTGGTCTCTACTAAGAACAGGTAGTACAAGGTCTCTACTGGAACACTAATTCAGCTAACAATTTTTTTAGGGGTTTCTGTAGTTAAATATGAATGAAATCAGCTCGCGCTGAGGTTGTTGTTTGAATGAGTCCCGCCCCTGCTGCAAACAACGAATCAAATGTGAGCAGTACATGACGTCAAACTGGGTCCGTGGGGCCGGCCCGATCAGAACCACGGTGGAGATGGTTCCAAAACGAGGGCGGAGCCGGGGCCGAAAATGAGAATGCGAACACGCTGACCCCGGGTTAGAAGGCGGGGCGGGGCATATAGGGCCGTGCAGTGCGAAAACGGCCTGTTTTGGCCTCTTTGCATTGGTTACCAGTGTATTATAGGATTCACTTTAAAATACTTTTATTCACTTTTAAAGCTCTAAATGGCCACTCCTCCTCACTTGACTGAGCTGCTACATTCCTACTCTCCTTCCCGTTCTCTCAGATCTGCTGACCAGCAGTTTCTGAGGATCCTGAAAACAAGAGATGACCGAGCTTTTTCTGTGATAAACTCTGGAATGATCTTCCGAGTGACATAAGACAGGCCTCTTCCCTTGCTGTTTTTAAGTGTCTTCTTAAAACTCATCTTTTTGATTTTGTTTTATTGTGTGAAATTTTATTATTTTAAGTGTTGTTGTTATACCTGACCTTTCTATTTTATGTTTGTGTACAGCACTTTGGTCCTACGGTTGTATAAAGTGCTTTAGAACTAAAGTTGGTATGGTATAACTGAGAGAAGGAGTACCGTACGAGAGGGGATCTGTCCCTCACTCCTGATTGGGCTGTCCCCTCCTCCGTCCCCTCCTCTGTCCCCTCCTCTGTCCCCTCCTCCGTCCTCCTCTGTCTCCTCCTCTGTCTCCTCCTCTGTCTCCTCCTCTGTCTCCTCCTCTGTCTCCTCCTCTGTCCCTCCTCTGTCTCCTCCTCTGTCTCCTCCTCTGTCTCCTCCTCTGTCTCCTCCTCTGTCTCCTCCTCTGTCTCCTCCTCTGTCTCCTCCTCTGTCTCCTCCTCTGTCTCCTCCTCTGTCTCCTCCTCTGTCTCCTCCTCTGTCTCCTCCTCTGTCTCCTCCTCTGTCTCCTCCTCTGTGTCCTCCTCTGTCTCCTCCTCTGTCTCCTCCTCTGTCTGTCCTCCTCTGTCTCCTCCTCTGTGTCCTCCTCTGTCTCCTCCTCTGTCTCCTCCTCTGTCTCCTCCTCTGTCTCCTCCTCTGTCTCCTCCTCTGTGTCCTCCTCTGCCTCCTCTGTCCTCCTCTGTCTCCTCCTCTGTCTCCTCCTCTGTGTCCTCCTCTGTCTCCTCCTCTGTCTCCTCCTCTGTCTCCTCCTCTGTCTCCTCCTCTGTCTCCTCCTCTGTCTCCTCCTCTGTGTCCTCCTCTGTCTCCTCCTCTGTGTCCTCCTCTGTCTCCTCCTCTGTCTCCTCCTCTGTGTCCTCCTCTGTCTCCTCCTCTGTCTCCTCCTCTGTCTCCTCCTCTGTCTCCTCCTCTGTCTCCTCCTCTGTCTCCTCCTCTGTCTCCTCCTCTGTCTCCTCCTCTGTCTCCTCCTCTGTGTCCTCCTCTGTCTCCTCCTCTGTCTCCTCCTCTGTCTCCTCCTCTGTCTCCTCCTCTGTCTCCTCCTCTGTCTCCTCCTCTGTCTCCTCCTCTGTCTCCTCCTCTGTCTCCTCCTCTGTCTCCTCCTCTGTCTCCTCCTCTGTCTCCTCCTCTGTCTCCTCCTCTGTGTCCTCCTCTGTCTCCTCCTCTGTCTCCTCCTCTGTCTCCTCCTCTGTCTCCTCCTCTGTCCTCCTCTGTGTCCTCCTCTGTCTCCTCCTCTGTGTCCTCCTCTGTCTCCTCCTCTGTCTCCTCCTCTGTGTCCTCCTCTGTCTCCTCCTCTGTGTCCTCCTCTGTCTCCTCCTCTGTCTCCTCCTCTGTGTCCTCCTCTGTCTCCTCCTCTGTCTCCTCCTCTGTCTCCTCCTCTGTCTCCTCCTCTGTCTCCTCCTCTGTCTCCTCCTCTGTCTCCTCCTCTGTCTCCTCCTCTGTCTCCTCCTCTGTCTCCTCCTCTGTCTCCTCCTCTGTCTCCTCCTCTGTCTCCTCCTCTGTCTCCTCCTCTGTCTCCTCCTCTGTCTCCTCCTCTGTCTCCTCCTCTGTCTCCTCCTCTGTCTCCTCCTCTGTCTCCTCCTCTGTCTCCTCCTCTGTCTCCTCCTCTGTCTCCTCCTCTGTCTCCTCCTCTGTCTCCTCCTCTGTCTCCTCCTCTGTCTCCTCCTCTGTCTCCTCCTCTGTCTCCTCCTCTGTCTCCTCCTCTGTCTCCTCCTCTGTCTCCTCCTCTGTCTCCTCCTCTGTCTCCTCCTCTGTCCTCCTCTGTCTCCTCCTCTGTCTCCTCCTCTGTCCTCCTCTGTCTCCTCCTCTGTCTCCTCCTCTGTCTCCTCCTCTGTCTCCTCCTCTGTCTCCTCCTCTGTCTCCTCCTCTGTCTCCTCCTCTGTCTCCTCCTCTGTCTCCTCCTCTGTCTCCTCCTCTGTCTCCTCCTCTGTCTCCTCCTCTGTCTCCTCCTCTGTCTCCTCCTCTGTCTCCTCCTCTGTCTCCTCCTCTGTCTCCTCCTCTGTCTCCTCCTCTGTCTCCTCCTCTGTCTCCTCCTCTGTCTCCTCCTCTGTCTCCTCCTCTGTCTCCTCCTCTGTCTCCTCCTCTGTCTCCTCCTCTGTCTCCTCCTCTGTCTCCTCCTCTGTCTCCTCCTCTGTCTCCTCCTCTGTCTCCTCCTCTGTCTCCTCCTCTGTCTCCTCCTCTGTGTCCTCCTCTGTCTCCTCCTCTGTGTCCTCCTCTGTCTCCTCCTCTGTCTCCTCCTCTGTCTCCTCCTCTGTCTCCTCCTCTGTGTCCTCCTCTGTCTCCTCCTCTGTCTCCTCCTCTGTCTCCTCCTCTGTCTCCTCCTCTGTCCCCTCCTCCGTCCCCTCCTCCGTCCCTCGCTCCTCATGTGTCTTGTCTCCTCCTGCAGCCTTCGCGGAGCTCCAGACGGACATCCAGGAGCTGACCAATGACATGGACGGGGTGAAGATCCCCTTCCTGGAGTATCGGACCTACACCATGAGAGTCATGTTCCCCGGGATCGAGGAGCACCCGGTCCTCAAAGAGCTGGACGTACGTACCTGCACCAGAACCAGACCCAAAGTCCAGACCAGGTGTCTGTTGGTGAACCCACAGGCAGGTCGGTTCATCTGAACCCGAGCGGCTTTTATTTTTTATAACGCAGACTTTGGGTCCTTTTAACCGCTCGCACATCCAGATGTTCAGCTGATTCTGGAGATCCGGCCCCTGACTTGGTTTATTTTCTTCTTTTACATTTTTCTAAATATTAAACTTTTCTTCAAATGTTTTCTCCTGAAAATACGTTCAGACATTCTTAAGTTCTTCACAAAGTTTGAAACCTGCTGCCGCCTTTTTTTGTCTTCCTATGCTGTGTTTTGCTTTTTTGCTTTTCCAGCTCTGTTTTGGCTGTCTTTCAGCAGATTTCAGCTGTTATTTAGCAGATTTCAGCTGTTTTTAGCAGATTTCAGCTGTTATTTAGCAGATTTCAGCTGTCTTAGCATATTTTGGCTGGTGTTCAGCAGATTTTAGTTGCCTTTTAGTGGACTTTGGTTTGTGATTTAGCCAATTTCAGTTGTTATTCAGATGACTGAGTTCAAACAGAAAATGTTTCTTTTGTTTAATCTGTTTCTGTTTCTCTTCTCTGATCTTGGCTAATCGAGCTGTTTTGTTCCCCTTTCGGCTGTGTGTTTAGTCTCCGGCTAACGTGGAGAAGGCTCTGCGTCTCTTCAGCCAGCTGCTGAACAACAAGATGTTCCTGCTGACCTTCATCCACACGCTAGAGGCCCAGAGGTCCTTCTCCATGAGGGACAGAGGGAACGTGGCCTCGCTGCTGATGGCCGCCCTGCAGGTACCACCAAACTGCCACCGCCTAAAGGGGAGGGGCCGTGGTTGTCGGGCGTCAGGGTCTACGAGGAACACCAGGGGGCGTCATGTCTGAACACACACCAATGTCGTGTTGTCCAGGTGCCACCAGATATCAGGAGGGGTCAAAACTAAAGCCCTACTAATAAATATCAGTAGGGCTGATATTTTTGACCGATGTAGGCCTTTGGGGACCTGAGGGTTGCAACTCTAAATGTGGGGACAATGACAGGTAAAGGTAGAGAGCTGGCTGACATGATGCAGAGAAGGAAGGTAGACACAGCTGCTTCAGACTGCTGCCATCAGGGAGGAGACTGAGGAGTCTCCAGGCTCGAACCAGCAGACTGAGAGACAGCTCTGTTCATCAGGCAGTCAGGATGCTAAACACTCTGCCTGCTCTGCCTCCCCTCCCATTTGAACTGCCTTAACACAAAAAACTTTCTCACACATTACCACACAACACAAAGATTTTAACACTGGACCCTGTGTCATCAAACGGGTTATTCACTAAACTCTCGGTCATGTGCTCATTCAGTTTGCACTACTTCTCATATTTGCACTAATGTTTGTATTACATTACTGCCTATAGTCATACTACTGTTTACATTCACTGTTTACATTTATTAATACGGTTTACATTTATTACTACTGTTTTACATTTATTACTACTGTTTACATTTACACTACTTTTATATCTACACTACTGCTGATACATATACAGTATTCTCTGACTAGCCTTATCTAAGGATGCCAAATGTGCCTTATGTGCCTTACTGCATATGCCACTTTGCCTCTATACCAACATCAACTACCTCATACATATACTGTGTACATTAACTCATATGCTGCTGTGCCACTCTTTGCAAATGTCAATGCTAGAACCTTCAGTTTATTTTATAGATATACTTTTTATACTTTTTTACTATTTTATGCTTATGTTCATTAAATGTTTAGTGTTTTAGTGTTGGTGTAAATTTTCATACTTTTATACTACTATGCAAAAACTCAGGACAGTGTTACACTTTTACTATTTTATGCTTATGTTTATTAAATGTTTTAGTGTTTAGTGTTTAGATGGTTACTGTTGCACCGAGGGACTGAGAGAAACGCAATTTCAATCCTGTGTATGTCCTGTACATATTGCAGTTCTGACAATAAAGTTGACTTTGACTAGATGTTTTATGTGTCCAAGAGACCAAGTGGAAGGGCAGCAAGGCTCGCAGTATTGGAGCAGGGTTCAAACTGTTTTACCATGGTGTGGATAGAAAGAGAAATGGAGTAGGGGTGGTCCTGAAGGAGGAGTTGGCAAAGAATGTAGTAGAGGTGAAGAGAGTGTCAGATAGGGTGATGTGTCTGAAGGTAGAAGTAGAAGGTCTGATGTTAAACATAGTAAGTGGTTATGCTCCACAGGTTGGATGTGATGGGGAGGAGAAAGATACATTTTGGAAAGATCTGGATGAAGTGTCCAGCCACCCATAAAAACTCATCATAATGAGTTGTATGGGCGACTGGACACTAAAGAGGGTGAGAAGGACTTGTACCGATTGACAAGACAGAGGGATCAGGCTGGAAAGGATGTGCAGCAGGTTAGGCTTATTAAAGATGGGAATGGGAATGTTCTAACAAGTGAGGAGAGTGTGATGGGAAGATGGAAGGAGTACTTTGAGGAGCTAATGAATGAAGAGAATGAAAGAGAAAGAAGAGTGGAGGTCATAGAAACTGTGGACCAGGAAGTGGGAAAGATTAGTGAGGGTGAAGTCCGGAAAGCTCTGAAAAGAATGAAGAAGGGGAAGGCAGTAGGACCTGATGACATACCAGTGGAGGTTTGGAAATGTCTCGGAGAGATGGCAGTGAGGTTTTTGACTCAAATATTTAAAGCTGCTGTATGTAACTTTTCTAAAAATATATTTTTAACATATTTCTTCACTCTGTCACTATCTCCTGACAGACTGATGTTAGACAAAGTAATCTCTGAAAAAAACTATAGTCCTCTGGCTTCTCCCGGTGGTACTACAAGCATTTCTAAAAACCCACAGTGACCCGCCGTTAACCAGCCAATAAAAACAGAGTTTGGTTCATGAACGAGCTTCTCATGCCCATCCCCCGCCTGGCCAGTCACGAGACAGGCCATGCTGTGGAGGAGGAGCTAAGGAGGGTGAGTTGCAGGTCAGCCGAGAGCAAGGGGGAGGTACCAGAAAGATGTCTCTGTTCAAATTTTTTTTCAGATACAGATTTAAACAATACTGTACATTGAATTTACATTCATAAATTCAATGCATAGTTTAAATCTGTATCTGTTGATCCAAACCAACAAGAATTACAACTCAGTGCCACAGTCAAAAACGGAAAAAAAAAACGGGATTTCCCAGAATGCTTAGCGGTATATTAGTGTTCAATTATAGATTAAATCTGTATCCAATGATCAAATTCAACAAGAATTACAACTCATATAGTGCCACAATCAAAAATAAAACTAAAAAATGGGGAGTAGACTGTGATGATTTCCCATAATGCTTAGCAGTATTTTAGACTAGTGTGCACCATGAGTCAGAAGGACGTCTGTGGTAGAGACCTGCCTTGTATGCCATTAGTTTGTGAATTACTGTTGTGAGGCTCAGAGTGTCTTCTCTGGGTTTACCTCACACAATGTTAAGACAGAAGTCACAGAGTAATGTGCAATATATGTGCTCTCTGACATCTAGAAGTAGCATCGGAAATATCGGCAGGTTGGTTCCGATATCCGATACTTAAATTATGCTGGTATACGGATACCGATACTGACTTAGATCGGCCCCATAAATTTGAATCAACATATTTTTCCTTTAAAATGTTACATTTACTCAGATTAAACTTTTGATCTGTCATCTATGTTCTATTACGAATAAAATATTGACATTTGCCATCTGCACATCATTGCATTCAGTTTTTATTCACAATTTGTTTAGTGTCCCAACTTTTTGGGAATCTGGTTTGTACATTATTTATCTGAAATCTTTACTTTACAAAGAAAAATAATCTCTGCTGCATCAATATTACTAATTACCTTCAACGTACGTGAGTGACTGTTTAAACAATGAACAGGAAGGTGTTTCTTTGTTTAATTTTGATTTTTATAACACACTTGATAACTTTATGGTGAATAGTGCAGGATAGAAAATGTGAATGCACGTTAGGAAGACTGTTTTTATGACCATTGCTCCACTTGTAAGCCTACTGTGTGACTACAGATAGCTAGATCTGATTAGCTTAGCTTCATGGTTGCTAACAGCTGCGCTAAATTAACGAGCCCTGCTCCACTTGCTCTTATCTTACATTTGAGATAAAATGTTCATCCATTACTTTGCTTATCGACGCTCGTCTTCCCCGTCCGACGATGGCTAAAATTTCCATATCGCTCTAATCAAAACCAACGTTCAGTACCCTCCCTTCACAGATGGGCGTATGCACGCTTCAACACGCTTCAACACATGAATATTTGAGCGTGCACGCTTCAACACATGAATATTTGAGCGTGCACGCTTCAACACATGAATATTTGAGCGTGCACGCTTCAACACATGAATATTTGAGCGTGCACGCTTCAACACATGAATATTTGAGCGTGCACGCTTCAACACATGAATGTTTGAGCGTGCACGCTTCAACACATGAATATTTTGCACACAGTCGTCTCTCTCAGACTTGAGGCTCCTGGGCTGAAAGCGTGTGGACCTTTTGATGTTTGAGACGTTTCCAGATGTGTCCAGTGGATCTGGACGTGTGGAGCTGGTAGAACTTTGAGTCTGTGCTCGTGTCTTCAGGGCCGGATGGAGTACGCCACGATGGTTTTGAAGCAGCTGCTGGCAGACCTGATCGAGAAGAACCTGGAGAACAGGAACCATCCCAAACTGCTGCTGAGGAGGTGAGTGCAGGACCCAAACATCCTGAGATTCTGGTTCTGATGGACCCACACACCAGAGCCACCTCTGCTTCTGGTTCAGTGGCCGAACGTCTGTGGAGAACAATAAAGAACAGATTAATAATTTGATACAACCCACGAAATGAGAGCTAGTTTTCACCTTTGACCTTTGACCTTTGTGTGTTCAGGACAGAGTCTGTTGCCGAGAAGATGCTGACCAACTGGTTCACCTTCCTGCTGCACCGGTTCCTCAAGGTCCTCCATCTGTCCACCTTCACGTTTTAAGACTTTGTCCTGATCCTGACCAATCAGATCAAAGCTTCGGTTTATTTAAAGAAAACACATTGTTCAGGGTTAAAACCATCTTTTCTTCATTAGTTTTTTCTCTCCTGGCCCCGCCCCCTCTCCTGGCCCCGCCCCCTCAGGAGTGTGCAGGTGAGCCTCTCTTCATGCTGTACTGTGCCATAAAGCAGCAGATGGAGAAAGGTCCGATCGACGCCATCACCGGCGAGGCTCGGTACTCCCTGAGCGAAGACAAACTCATCCGCCAGCAGATCGACTACAAGCAGCTGGTAACGTCTTCATACGCCCGACAAGTAGTTCCAGCTCCAACTGTTGGCTGGGAGCGTATCCATACGCCTCGGGCTCTGGTTCTGATCAGGTTCTGTTCTTTCTTTTCAGACACTGATGTGTATCCCTCCGGAGGGCGAGGCGGGGACCGAGGTCCCGGTGAAGGTTCTGAACTGCGACACGGTGACTCAGGTCAAAGACAAACTGCTGGACGCCGTTTATAAAGGCATCCCCTTCTCACAGAGACCTCAGGCCGACGACATGGATCTCGGTAAGGTCACGTGACTTCCTGCTTCGGCGCCGTCTTCCTGTTCGGTGCAGGGGTGTGCTTCAGCTTGGGTTCTGCTCGTGTTTCCAGAGTGGCGGCAGGGTCGGCTGACCAGGATTATTCTGCAGGACGAAGATGTGACAACCAAGATCGAGAGCGACTGGAAGAGGCTCAACACGCTGGCTCACTATCAGGTCCGAACGCTCGGCGCCACCGCGTTACACAGTCTGAGCTTCTGTGACTAAACTGCAGCTGACTGAAAACCAACGTTCTGCTGAGTGGAACCGTCAGAACGTTCCATCAGAAGCCGTTTGAGTTTCACCTTTTAGCCACTAAACCTGCCGATGCTTTAGCGGATCAACGAAACGTGGAACAGCTGATGAAACTGGTCCTCTGTAGAGTTTAACCTCTAATAAACAGCTCTGTCATTATTAGGGCCAGGCGATATATCAATATTTTTAAAATATCGAGATAATTCTTTTTCGCGATATAAGTTGAGACTATCTCGATATAAACAGTTTGGAACTACGAATCTTTTTCACAATTTAAATGGTAAATGGAGCTTACTTATATAGCGCCTTCCAGCCCACTATGAGGGGTCCCAAAGTGCTTCACAGTACCAGCCATCTACCCATTCATACACATTCATACACCGGTAGCGGTAGACTGCCATGCAAGGCGCCATCCAGTCCTACTGGGAGCAACTCGGGGTTAAGTGTCTTGCCCAGGGACACGAGGTATGCAGTGACCGGGGATCGAACCCCGGACCTTCCAGTCCTGAACCGGCTGCCCTGCCTCTACACCATCTCGGCCCATAATTTAAACAGCAGAGTGGAGCATGAACTGTGAAGCGACAACACCGAGTGTTTTTAGTCTGCTTCCTTAAAACAAACCACCGGTCCGAGCTTATGTAGCTGAACTTTATGAGAGGAGCAGAGAGAGGTGGAGACATTAATAAATCAGCAGTTTATCATATCTCTAAAGATACGGACCTTAGCGGCTAACAAGATGGCTAACGCTTTAGCTGTCTTCTTCCACAGCTGAGAATGACAGTGTCTTTAGAGATATGATAAACTGCTGATTTAATAATGTCTTCGCCTCTCTCTGCTCCTCTCATAAAGTTCAGCACGGCTAAATGAGCTCTGACCCGTGGTTTGTTTTAAGGAAACAGGCTGTAAAAACACTCGGTTCACGGTTCTGACTGGAGTCTCACTTTACTGCAGTTCACAAACACACAGACTAACATGGACACCTTTCTATCAAGACACTCGAAGCTCTTTACAACACAATCTGTGTTTCATTTATCCATTCATACAGCATCTACTAGATCTGTGCAAAGAATAATCAGTACTTTATCACATTCATACACAGATGGGACACACATCAGAGGCAATGAGGGGTTCAGTGTTGCCCACTGCCCAGGAACACTTCAGCATGTGACTGCTGCTGGAATCGAACCCCCAACTCTCCCATTGGAGGAGACTGCTCTAGCCTCTCAGCCACAGCTGCCCTCAGCTGATAATAATAATAATGAATTCAATTTATAACGCACTTTTTTATTAGTGAAAATCTCAAAGTGCTACACACATTCATACACAGCTGAAGAGGACTATTATTTAATATGTGTAAATAAATGTCTAAAAAATAAAGTACCGGTAGTGTATGTAAATAGTTTATTTTTTAGACATTTGTAAAGTTACAGCTGTTTGTTAATAAATGTTGCTGTGTGACAACTGGGACAAAGCTTTAACTCAGAAATATATTTTTGTTATTAGTTTATGGAAAGAAAAATATATAGAGATATATATCGTATATCGCAATATATCATAAAAAATATTGAGATATGAATTTCGGTCCATATCGCCCAGCCCTAGGTCCTCTGGACATTCAACAAAACAACCAAACAAAAAAGTAGAAACGTTTCGTCTTTCATCCGAAAGACTTCTTCAGTCTGAGGAGCTGTGTTCAGCTCAGTCTTATAAATAGCACTCTCTCACAGTGGATCAACCAGTTTGCTGCAGTGCATTCTGGGTAAAATTCTGCCCTCTGGTCTGATTTTGTCCCAGACGTTTTGTGGTTCCTTCATATGAAACTTTCCAAACCTAAATCATGCTGCCATGTTGTTTTTAGAGAGGAGCTAATGACCTTTGACCTGCTGACTCAGGCCTGTAGAGCCTGTGCATGGTCTGACCTTCAGGGTGAATCTGTTGTTTGAAATGTTTTCCACTTGTGAATAATAGTTATCATTGTTGAACGATTGATTCTAAATGACTTTGAGCCTTCACAGATTGAGGGTAGCAGCAGCTGCTTCTCTGGGGTATTGCTGATGTCTTTCCATCTGGTCGTTGTGGTAGCACTAGGGGTTGGATCAATTAGTCGATTAGTCGGTTCTAGGACATCTCACAAGTTTTTAAATTTCACGTCGACTAGTCGCAGTCACATGATTGTGGCGCTGGCTAGAGCTGTCATTTCTAACCCGCGCCCGGCCTCGCCTGAATTTTCATAATCACGTGAACAAAATAATGTGCCGCCTCGGGCTTTGATTGCAACAGCGGACGATCCAGTTTGGATCACCAGCCATGTGTGTTCGTTAGCGCGTTGACCTGCTGGCTGATAGAACCGCCAGCGACCCACCTGAAGCTTAACTGGACTGGACCCAGCCGCTGCGTCAGTGGGCGGTGGTGGATTCCACCCCCTGGTTTTAGTTTTGTTTTATTTAATCCACCACTGCCCACCTCCTGTTTTTTTTACGTGCCGCATGTTGCTTTCACTTTTGCAGCTTAACAATAGTTTTGGTTTTCCTGTTTGCGGTATGATACATGGTAGGAGCATAAATATTGTTACGAAACTACTTCCCTCCCCAGCTCGCTCTCATCTTATCACTGCTTCATGGAGAGTAGTGGTCGCAACTAAAAGTGTGTGATAAGAAAAAAAGAAAAGAAAGAAACTAAACAGGCACCTGACAGAACACAGAGTGAGGTTTGGGGCTTACCTTAAGATGTCCGATCAGAGTTTCTCCACCAGCTGACATCTTTAAAGGGGCGAGCCCGCACGGTGCTTCATCCGTCAGATGATCTGTTCATTAATTGTTGTTTTTGCTTTTCTTTATAGTTTTCCTCTTTTCTTAAAAACGCACCACTTGTGATTTTCTGTAGGTGGTTGATTTCTGCAGGCGTGTAAACTCCCCACTGTCCAGCCGGTTCATCAGGACAAACCCTGTTCCTCCCGGCCAGCAGGCGTGTAAACTCCCCGGTACATTACTGCGTCCAGCCGTTCATCCAGGACAAACTTTTCCTCTTCCTCCCGGCCAAAAACATCCGACGCCCCCCTCTGGGTGATCAGCCCGAGGTGAGGACTCTGTTCCCCCAGAGTCCACCCGCACCGTCTCAAATTATTTCCTTCTTTTACACGTCGTCCTCGCCACAGCAGCTCCCACAGCCTAAAGCAGTGGTCCCCAAACTACGGCCCGCGGGCCGCATCCGGCCCGCCCCCACATTTGGTCCGGCCCCCAGAACAATAGTAAAAAAAAAAAAAATTTTTTTTTTTTTTTTTTTTTTACAAATGAATACATGTACAGTACTGTACGGTCACCAAGTACTTAGCATATCCTAACACAGTTTTTAAAGATGAAGGAGTAAGTTGAATTGTCTCCCTTTCACATAAATATTATTTTCACACAGAGTGGGAGGAGGAGTATTTTTTTGTTTATTCTAATTCAAAGTCTATTTGCCTCATCTGTAATTCGAGTATCACCTGGCGTGGATGGAGAGTTCTGGAGTCTGCTCTCAGAAGAAAAGTATCCTTACATCCGAAGATGTCTCTCAGTGTCAGAAGTGCCACTAAGGTAGAGACACATTTATTTTATACAGCTTGCACCAGATGACACCATCCTGCTGCACAGAGCAGCTGCCTAGTTTTGATATTTAGGTTTTATTGAGGTTTGAAATAGTTGTTGGAGATTTGTAAATCTGCACCTTTGTAAGTCACTTTTTGTAAATAGTTAGTGTAAATGAGGGAGTTTTATATTGTTCAGTTCATTGTTTATTCATTTCTTTAAAAAATATGGTGTGCTTTTCAAATATTGCGTCATTTTACTTTGATAAAATACTTTAATTAAATAAAACTAGCAACACATTACGTTCTGTTTTATTTACTTTAAAGAAGTGAGGAGTAGGGAGATGAAAAATTTTGTTTTTTGATACTGAGACTGGACGAGTAGCTCTCGGCAAACTGCCGACTTCAAAAGTAACTCTTGGTTCAAAAAAGGTTGGGCACCCCTGATTTAGGCACTCCTGCAATCGTCACACTTTTTCCTGTTAAAAACTGACTCCGGCCCCCCACCAGCGAAGGGAAAAGTTATGTGGCCCTCACAGGAAAAAGTTTGGGGACCACTGGCCTAAAGCCTCACAGCAGCTCCCACAACCCAAAAAGCCTCACAGCCGCTCCAACACAGGCTACTCCATCAATCCATCTCTGCAGTCAATCAATCTTCTCATCACCCCCAGGTGTGCTGCCAGCTCAGCTAAAACCACTTGTGTGGCTGAGCCCCGCCCCCTTCACCAGTGAACTGTCAAAAAGGTGCCAAAAATAAAAATAACAAACAAACAAAAGACTGAAAAAAGTGTGCCCACGTAACACTTCCCCACCTAAACAAAAAAAAAATATCCATATATTTTTTTTAATATATTTTTAATTTTAGCCCAATAAAATGTCCTATATCTTCATCCCATCCATCGCATGCTTGACAGTTTGACACTAGCAAACATTAAAAGTACAGCATCACAGAGCTCGTCCTCAGCCAACGTCCCAAACTGCAAAACTGATGGTTTTGTACTCAACAGTCTCTACATTAAAACCTAGTGTGGGGATGGACGTCACCATCTCTCCAAATTTAGGTTTGTACAGAATATCTGTCTTTCCTGCTGTGTCCAAACCCACCATGAATTTCCTCATCTCTTCTTTCCCAAACATTTTAATGAGACCTACAAACATATTCCCCATGGTGGCAAAAATAAATAAATAAATAAATAAACTAAACGAAAAACAATTAAACCAAACCAAAAAAAATAAAAAAATCCCACTAAACCAAAAAAGTTTAAAACTCCTCTCTTTTAGAAATTCCTAAACTTTAAATTCCTCCTTAATTTATCACTCTTTCAACAGGAATCAACGAAACACCAATATAATTTTCATGTAATTTATGGCAGCTTTTCCACTCCATACCTGCTTCCATAGTTTCAGATCCCGGACGAGCCCCCACTTGTTACGAAACTACTTCCCTCCCCAGCTCGCTATCTTATCACTGCTTAATGGAGAGTAGTGGTCGCAACTAAAAGTGTGTGATAAGAAAAAAAGAAAAGAAAGAAACTAAACAGGCACCTGACAGAACACAGAGTGAGGTTTGGGGCTTACCTCAAGATGTCCGATCAGAGTTTCTCCACCAGCTGACATCTTTAAAGGGGCGAGCCCGCACGGTGCTTCATCCGTCAGATGATCTGTTCATTAATTGTTGTTGTTGCTTTTCTTTATAGTTTTCCTCTTTTCTTAAAAACGCACCACTTGTGATTTTCTGTAGGTGGTTGATTTCTGCAGGCGTGTAAACTCCCCACTGCGTCCAGCCGGTTCATCAGGACAAACCCTGTTCCTCCCGGCCAGCAGGCGTGTAAACTCCCCGGTACATTACTGCGTCCAGCCGTTCATCCAGGACAAACTTTTCCTGTTCCTCCCGGCCAAAAACATCCGACGCCCCCCTCTGGGTGATCAGCCCGAGGTGAGGACTCTGTTCCCCCAGAGTCCACCCGCACCGTCTCAAATTATTTCCTTCTTTTACACGTCGTCCTCGCCACAGCAGCTCCCACAGCCTAAAGCCTCACAGCCGCTCCAACACACGCTACTCCATCAATCCATCTCTGCAGTCAATCAATCTTCTCATCACCCCCAGGTGTGCTGCCAGCTCAGCTAAAACCACTTGTGTGGCTGAGCCCCGCCCCCTTCACCAGTGAACTGTCAAAAAGGTGCCAAAAATAAAAATAACAAACAAACAAAAGACTGAAAAAAGTGTGCCCACGTAACAATATACACTCCTGATTTTTTTCTTGTAAATAATGACTTTTTTGTGTGGATATGGTAAGAGTTCCTATGACGTCAGAAGCCGTTTTCGCATTGGCCAGCCCTCAATGGCCCGGGCCGCCCCTGGGTGGCTCTGGGCCACCCGCGTTCATTACGCATTTGCCGCAGAGCCGCCTTGAAGTGGGTGGGCAGTTCTCTGGAAGTGGGTGGGGTGCTCTCTTCACGTGGGTGGAGTGTTCGTGTTTTAAGAGAGGAGACTCCGCTAAAGAAAAATTGTTAGCTGGATATATATATATTAGTGTTTCTGAGTTAAATTTTTGTTAATAACTGATCACAAATCAGCTTATGTTACAACGTAAATAACAACGAAGCGCGGACCCATTTCCGCCTTTCAGCGCGGCTTGAATGTCATTAAAATATAACTAATATTGTCTAACTGTTGCGCGCAGCCAGGGTTTTAAAATATGACTAATAATCTCTAACTCCTTTGCGTATCTAGAATGTCAAGAGTGGTGATTCCTTCATAAGCAACGTGAACTCCTAAAAAAAACAATCCGCCACTGTGGCTTACGGCGTTAATGCTGTTGTGTCTTAACCAGACGAAGCGGGTTCGCGTCCCACCTGGGACAATGTTTTTTTTTTACGTTTGTCTTTTATTGGAGTAAATAAAAAGGAGTTTGTTTGGTAGATAAAAAGGAGTTTGTTTGGTAAAATGCTTAACAAAACTCCTTTTTATTTACTCCAATAAAAGACAAACGTAAAAAAAAAACATTGTCCCAGGTGGGACGCGAACCCGCTTCGTCTGGTTAAGACACAACAGCATTAACGCCGTAAGCCACAGTGGCGGATTGTTTTTTTTAGGAGTTCACGTTGCTTATGAAGGAATCACCACTCTTGACATTCTAGATACGCAAAGGAGTTAGAGATTATTAGTCATATTTTAAAACCCTGGCTGCGCGCAACAGTTAGACAACATTAGTTATATTTTAATGACATTCAAGCCGCGCTGAAAGGCGGAAATGGGTCCGCGCTTCGTTGTTATTTACGTTGTAACATAAGCTGATTTGTGATCAGTTATTAACAAAAATTTAACTCAGAAATACTAATTCAGTTAACAATTGTTTTAGGGGTTTCTGTAGTTAAATATGAATGAAATTCAACCCTCGCGCTGAGGTTGTTTGAATGAGTCCCGCCCCTGCTGCAAACAACGAATCAAATGTGAGCAGTACATGACGTGAAACTGGGTCCGTCAGGGCTCGGCCCGATAGAACCACGGTGGACATGGTTCCAGAACAAGGGTGGATCCCGGGCGGAAAAGGTAAATGCGAAGACGCCGAACCCGGGTTAGAAGCTGGGAGAGCCGGGGAGGGCTGGCCAATGCGTAAACGGCTACAGTGACTAGTCGATGTCGACTCGACTTTTATCTTGTTGAAGTCGACTTTAAAAAATATGAAGTTGTGCAACCCCTAGTTAACACACACCTCCAGAACAGTAGAACATCTTGATGAGAATCAAGCATCAGATCTCCTGTTCCTGGACCTCTGAGGTCCAGTGGAAGCAGCTGGAATCAGTTTTCACTCACAGATTAAACTTTTAGATTGATGTAATAAAAATCACTCAGGAGGGGGAACTTTAGAACCGCGGACCAAGAAGGCAGCTTAAAAGTGGATGCTCCATATAGCCTGCATTTAAAACTCAGAGTGACCCAGAATGAGGAACTTCAGCTGAACTGGAAAATGCTGAAAGGCCTGGGGCCGAGGTGAGCTAGAGGTAGGGCAGCCGACTTGGGACCAGAAAGTTCCAGGTTCGATCCCCAGCCATTCCCACATGTCGTGGTGTCTCTGAGCAAGACACCCAATCCTTAATTGCTCTCCGGGCACTTACTGTACATAGGTGCCACTACTCCACATGGGGGTGCGATGGGTTAAACGCACATAACTAATGTCATCATTGTGTGGGAACATACAATGACACATAGCACTCAATGTCAAAAGAGACTTCTCTTAAGGACTGAGATATTTTCACCTGAAAAAATGGTTCCCAAAGGCTAAAACTGATACTTGACACCATATCAAGACGAGGGAGCTACTTGCAATAGCATGAGCAACATTAGCATGGTGCTAGCTGAACTTCAGTCACTTCATTCATTCAACCTTTATTTAGGCAGCTTAATCCCATTGAGCTTCGAGGACTCATTTACAAGAGAGACTTGGCTACAAACAAAGAATGATGACAACAATAGACAATCATAAAAGAGGCATACTATCTTTTTAAAAATTAAAATAAGATGGCAAAAAACAGCTAGATAATAAGGTGAATGTAGAAAACTAAGAACAGGAACATGTCTGCACTTCGCTCCGAGTTCGGTGGACTTGGAACCAAACTTGACAGCATAGATAACCGTATGGGCGAAATGATGAAATCAGTCGCTGTTTTGGAGAAAAGCCTGACAGAGGTGAAGCTAAATGTAGCTGCTAATGTTACACGACTGGAGGAAGCTGAAAATTGAATTATGTCGGTAAAAGAGATCCTTGAAAAAAGCACTGCGGATCTCAACAATGCTATTAAGCGAATATCCTACCTGGCGGCAAAGACTGCCGACCTGGAGAACTGGGGCCAAAGGAAGAACCTGCGCTTGTTTGTCATCAGGGAGGACGCCGAAGGTCAGCGGTCGCTGCTGGAGTTTGTATGGGAGATGCTGCCGTGCTGACTGGAGACCAACAGACCGTTCATCATCGAGATGGCTCACTGAACCCCTCCAGAACCGAGCCAACATAGAGCTGTCCTTATCACATTCCTGAATTTCCAAGATTGGGAGTTTGTTTTCCACTCCACAGAACAACATAACATTGAGCACAGAATCTCTCAGCTGTGACCGTCCGGCAACGAACCGACTTCAACATCATCAGAAAAGTGTTCGCTGATAAAGGAACGTTGCGCAGATTTCAGTATAATCCATGTAAGAGACTAACTTGAATAACTAAAGGTTAAATGAATGAATGATTGATTATGAATTATAGTAGTATATACTATTATACTACAAGGATAAAATCAGGCCTTAGTTTCTGAGCCTTTCCAGCTGTTGCAGAGAAACACAGGTTTTATCAGGACTGTTGACAGGATAAGAATCGACTGATTGAAATGACAATTAGTCGGCTGATGGATGGGGCAACTCTCTGACTGACCGATATGTGGTTGTGTGTTGTCAGGTCACAGATGGGTCCGCCGTGGCGCTGGTCCAGAAGCAGGTTTCTGCCTACAACATCGCCAACTCCTTCACCTTCACCCGATCGCTGAGCAGATACGGTAAAATGCTCCTCACTTTCAGTCTAACAACCGGATTAATTCCAGGATAGTTTCCCTTTTCCCAAACGTTAGTGATGAGGTCATCCCATGTACAGAACACGTTACCATGACAACATCAATGGAGGTCATTGAACTAAGACGAAAATAGACATTTTGTTTTCAGATTCAAAGATCTGATCAGTTATTCCTCCTGAGATTTTCAGGAAGTTTGGTTTTAGCTGAAACATTTCTCTGAATGTGCTTCATTTGTTTCTTCTGCATTGAAATCACTGGAGACAGATACAGAGAGTTTTTTATTGTCATTTGCACCACATGTGGTACATGTGGTGGAGCAAAATTATGAACACAGGGTTCCAGTTACATCCAACAATAAATTGTAAAAGAAAAACAGTAATAAGATCTAAGATATGAACTAAGAAAAACATCAACAAAAATACACTAAGAACTAATATCATAGAAAAACATTATTCCAAACAGCAGCACGAACATGAGTCTGTGTGAGCAGATGAACATGAATGAACACATCAACATGAAACAGATCAGCAGCAACATGAAACAGATCAGCAGCAACATGAAACAGATCAGCAGCAACATGAAACAGATCAGCAGCAACATGAAACAGATCAGCAGCAACATGAAACAGATCAGCAGCAACATGAAACAGATCAGCAGCAACATGAAACAGATCAGCAGCAACATGAAACAGATCAGCAGCAACATGAAACAGATCAGCAGCAACATGAAACAGATCAGCAGCAACATGAAACAGATCAGCAGCAACATGAAACAGATCAGCAGCAACATGAAACAGATCAGCAGCAACATGAAACAGATCAGCAGCAACATGAAACAGATCAGCAGCAACATGAAACAGATCAGCAGCAACATGAAACAGATCAGCAGCAACATGAAACAGATCAGCAGCAACATGAAACAGATCAGCAGCAACATGAAACAGATCAGCAGCAACATGAAACAGATCAGCAGCAACATGAAACAGATCAGCAGCAACATGAAACAGATCAGCAGCAACATGAAACAGATCAGCAGCAACATGAAACAGATCAGCAGCAACATGAAACAGATCAGCAGCAACATGAAACAGATCAGCAGCAACATGAAACAGATCAGCAGCAACATGAAACAGATCAGCAGCAACATGAAACAGATCAGCAGCAACATGAAACAGATCAGCAGCAACATGAAACAGATCAGCAGCAACATGAAACAGATCAGCAGCAACATGAAACAGATCAGCAGCAACATGAAACAGATCAGCAGCAACATGAAACAGATCAGCAGCAACATGAAACAGATCAGCAGCAACATGAAACAGATCAGCAGCAACATGAAACAGATCAGCAGCAACATGAAACAGATCAGCAGCAACATGAAACAGATCAGCAGCAACATGAAACAGATCAGCAGCAACATGAAACAGATCAGCAGCAACATGAAACAGATCAGCAGCAACATGAAACAGATCAGCAGCAACATGAAACAGATCAGCAGCAACATGAAACAGATCAGCAGCAACATGAAACAGATCAGCAGCAACATGAAACAGATCAGCAGCAACATGAAACAGATCAGCAGCAACATGAAACAGATCAGCAGCAACATGAAACAGATCAGCAGCAACATGAAACAGATCAGCAGCAACATGAAACAGATCAGCAGCAACATGAAACAGATCAGCAGCAACATGAAACAGATCAGCAGCAACATGAAACAGATCAGCAGCAACATGAAACAGATCAGCAGCAACATGAAACAGATCAGCAGCAACATGAAACAGATCAGCAGCAACATGAAACAGATCAGCAGCAACATGAAACAGATCAGCAGCAACATGAAACAGATCAGCAGCAACATGAAACAGATCAGCAGCAACATGAAACAGATCAGCAGCAACATGAAACAGATCAGCAGCAACATGAAACAGATCAGCAGCAACATGAAACAGATCAGCAGCAACATGAAACAGATCAGCAGCAACATGAAACAGATCAGCAGCAACATGAAACAGATCAGCAGCAACATGAAACAGATCAGCAGCAACATGAAACAGATCAGCAGCAACATGAAACAGATCAGCAGCAACATGAAACAGATCAGCAGCAACATGAAACAGATCAGCAGCAACATGAAACAGATCAGCAGCAACATGAAACAGATCAGCAGCAACATGAAACAGATCAGCAGCAACATGAAACAGATCAGCAGCAACATGAAACAGATCAGCAGCAACATGAAACAGATCAGCAGCAACATGAAACAGATCAGCAGCAACATGAAACAGATCAGCAGCAACATGAAACAGATCAGCAGCAACATGAAACAGATCAGCAGCAACATGAAACAGATCAGCAGCAACATGAAACAGATCAGCAGCAACATGAAACAGATCAGCAGCAACATGAAACAGATCAGCAGCAACATGAAACAGATCAGCAGCAACATGAAACAGATCAGCAGCAACATGAAACAGATCAGCAGCAACATGAAACAGATCAGCAGCAACATGAAACAGATCAGCAGCAACATGAAACAGATCAGCAGCAACATGAAACAGATCAGCAGCAACATGAAACAGATCAGCAGCAACATGAAACAGATCAGCAGCAACATGAAACAGATCAGCAGCAACATGAAACAGATCAGCAGCAACATGAAACAGATCAGCAGCAACATGAAACAGATCAGCAGCAACATGAAACAGATCAGCAGCAACATGAAACAGATCAGCAGCAACATGAAACAGATCAGCAGCAACATGAAACAGATCAGCAGCAACATGAAACAGATCAGCAGCAACATGAAACAGATCAGCAGCAACATGAAACAGATCAGCAGCAACATGAAACAGATCAGCAGCAACATGAAACAGATCAGCAGCAACATGAAACAGATCAGCAGCAACATGAAACAGATCAGCAGCAACATGAAACAGATCAGCAGCAACATGAAACAGATCAGCAGCAACATGAAACAGATCAGCAGCAACATGAAACAGATCAGCAGCAACATGAAACAGATCAGCAGCAACATGAAACAGATCAGCAGCAACATGAAACAGATCAGCAGCAACATGAAACAGATCAGCAGCAACATGAAACAGATCAGCAGCAACATGAAACAGATCAGCAGCAACATGAAACAGATCAGCAGCAACATGAAACAGATCAGCAGCAACATGAAACAGATCAGTAGCAACATGAAACAGATCAGCAGCAACATGAAACAGATCAGCAGCAACATGAAACAGATCAGCAGCAACATGAAACAGATCAGCAGCAACATGAAACAGATCAGCAGCAACATGAAACAGATCAGCAGCAACATGAAACAGATCAGCAGCAACATGAAACAGATCAGCAGCAACATGAAACAGATCAGCAGCAACATGAAACAGATCAGCAGCAACATGAAACAGATCAGCAGCAACATGAAACAGATCAGCAGCAACATGAAACAGATCAGCAGCAACATGAAACAGATCAGCAGCAACATGAAACAGATCAGCAGCAACATGAAACAGATCAGCAGCAACATGAAACAGATCAGCAGCAACATGAAACAGATCAGCAGCAACATGAAACAGATCAGCAGCAACATGAAACAGATCAGCAGCAACATGAAACAGATCAGCAGCAACATGAAACAGATCAGCAGCAACATGAAACAGATCAGCAGCAACATGAAACAGATCAGCAGCAACATGAAACAGATCAGCAGCAACATGAAACAGATCAGCAGCAACATGAAACAGATCAGCAGCAACATGAAACAGATCAGCAGCAACATGAAACAGATCAGCAGCAACATGAAACAGATCAGCAGCAACATGAAACAGATCAGCAGCAACATGAAACAGATCAGCAGCAACATGAAACAGATCAGCAGCAACATGAAACAGATCAGCAGCAACATGAAACAGATCAGCAGCAACATGAAACAGATCAGCAGCAACATGAAACAGATCAGCAGCAACATGAAACAGATCAGCAGCAACATGAAACAGATCAGCAGCAACATGAAACAGATCAGCAGCAACATGAAACAGATCAGCAGCAACATGAAACAGATCAGCAGCAACATGAAACAGATCAGCAGCAACATGAAACAGATCAGCAGCAACATGAAACAGATCAGCAGCAACATGAAACAGATCAGCAGCAACATGAAACAGATCAGCAGCAACATGAAACAGATCAGCAGCAACATGAAACAGATCAGCAGCAACATGAAACAGATCAGCAGCAACATGAAACAGATCAGCAGCAACATGAAACAGATCAGCAGCAACATGAAACAGATCAGCAGCAACATGAAACAGATCAGCAGCAACATGAAACAGATCAGCAGCAACATGAAACAGATCAGCAGCAACATGAAACAGATCAGCAGCAACATGAAACAGATCAGCAGCAACATGAAACAGATCAGCAGCAACATGAAACAGATCAGCAGCAACATGAAACAGATCAGCAGCAACATGAAACAGATCAGCAGCAACATGAAACAGATCAGCAGCAACATGAAACAGATCAGCAGCAACATGAAACAGATCAGCAGCAACATGAAACAGATCAGCAGCAACATGAAACAGATCAAACATGA
>JBBPBX010022115.1:8029-41729 GCA_038048925.1 Garcialebias charrua
GTTTTGTTGACTAAGAACCTGCAACTTTAAATTTTGGAAAATTTTCAGCTTTCATTTAATTGCCTCGTGTACAGCAGTCCTAAAATCAATTGAGATTTTGAGTTGGATTCAGGTCTGGGCTTAGAATTAGGCCTGACATGATAAAAAATTTGCTGGACGATTAATTGTCTCAGAAATTATTGTGATAAATGATAATATTGTTTGAAATTTGACAATAATTAGTCATTATTGTCAAATTTAAGAAGAAATGTTGGTTAATTTTGAGTGTAGAAATTTTTTGACCACTGGATGACAGTATAAGACTGTTTGAACCGAAGGATGGATAGTGAGGGAGCGAGCAGCATGTATCTTTAAGAAAAATGGGAGGGAGGCCCCTTGATGTAACATGAGCTCCCTCTTTCCTTTTTTTCATCGGTTCTCAAAATGACGGACGCTCGGTGTGGTTTCAGTTCTTTAGCATAGCATTTTTCACACAAAGCTTTTAATAATAATAAAAAAAAAAACAATAAACAAGTTCTCTGCTTCTTTTTGCAGAGAAAAACAACACATGAAGGTACAAAAACCGTGAGTTTTGGAGCTTTGACAAGAGTGAGTTTTTTTCCCCCCTGAGATCAGCCTATTAGCTTAGCTTCTCAGCTTAGCTGCTTTCAATTATCCAAAAACGTGATTTTGGATGGTTAAAACAGATTTTAAAGAGAAAAGATAAAGGGAGGGGTCAGGGAAGAACACCGGAGTTGAGCCTTTTGTCATCCAGTGTCTTCAGTAGAAAGAGAGAGACACGAAGTAACGATAAAGCCAATACGGTAAATGAAAATGGGGTCGATAATTTTCATTTATCATGCGATTAATTGATTAACTGTTTATTGTGTGAAAAGCCTACTTAGAATGAACCAGTCCAGAACATTTATCTAGTTCTCCTTAAACCTCTGGAGTCTGCAGCGTCTCACTGTCCTGCTAGAAGGTGAACTTCTGTCCGTCTTAAATCTCTGCATGATTCCCTCAGGAATGTCTCTGCATTTTGTTCAATCCATCTTTCTCCTAACTCTGACCAGTTTCTCAGTGCCTGCTGATAAATAATAATAATAATAATAATAATAATAATATAATGAATTCAATTTATAACGCACTTTTCATTAATAAAAATCCCAAAGTGCTACAAAGTGCAACAAAAGCAAAAATCAAATAAAACAAGTGATAAAATCAAGTAAAATCAATAATAATATCAACTAAGATCAAAGACAGAATCATGTGGAGGCAGAATAGGCCTGCTTAATAAATAAATAAATAAAACAAGTGATAAAATCAAGTAAAATCAATAATAATATCAAAATCATGTCAATACATCCCTGTAGCATGGTGCTGCCACCACCATGCTTCACTGTGGGGATGGTGTTCTCTGCACAACGACAGGGATTAGGTTCGATTAATTGGATTCTCATCTGACCACAGCACCTTCTTCCATGTCAGCGGGGAAGCTCTAATATGTCTTTCAGTAAATTCCAACTCCTTTTTTTCTTTAAACAATGTTGTTTTCCTGCCACTCAGCACAGCTTTTATCTTTTACCTTCCGCCTAGCTTCATCAGGGTTTTCTTTTCCTCCTGGATGTTTCTTTGATTGTTGCCCTCTTTGCCCAGCCTGTGAGTTCGTTGTGGTTTATTTTTTCATTTTCTAACAAATTTATTGATGCTCAGTGGGATGTTCAGGGTTTGGAATATTTCCTATAACCCAACCATGAACTGCACTTTTCTACTACTTTGTCTTAGACCTGTGAAGAGTTCCTTGGTCTTCATGATGTCTCTTTCTTGGTGGTAGTCCCACACTACTTATAGGTGTTAACCTGGTGTTGATATTGGGGGCTGTTAGAACAGCTGAGATAATCTGAGCACAAAGGTAGATTTAATGTAACTAAGTCTGTAGTTTTTGAAGGTGTTGATGGGGCTTCAAAGTGAAGGGGGTGAAAATAATTGTATATTTGCACTACTTTTCAGTTTTATATCCTTTTGAATTATTCAAAGTACATTTTTCCTATTTGAATATATTATTCTCTAGAATTTTGTGAAGGTTCAGTACTTTTAATCATATTAAAACTTTAAAACTGTAGGTCTCGAGGCAACAAAATGGAGAAAAAAACCAACAACAAGAGGGTGAACAGTTTTGCAACCCGCTGTAAATAATAAGTTAAAGCTCATGACAATACCAGCATGAACGTCAGAGGAGCACACTGAAGTAAAAGTAGGTTTAGATGAGCAGGGAGCTAAGGTGGGGAAAGGAAACTGCATCACGTCACATGAATGAGAGCTGAGCACGGCAAGATGACGACGATCAACGCGCTTTGCACAAAGTGTTACCTGCGTGAGGGGTGAAGTTTTAAAGAGGGCCGGAGGGGCCACGAGTCCCTGCAGCAAGGTGGGAGAAAAGATGGAGAAGTCAGAGCTGAGAGGCCAGAGACGTGGTAGCAGGTGGAGCAGCCGCTCATGTTACACTTTAATAACCAACTAATAAAAGACTTGCACTACAAACTGGTGATATTGTATTGTTTGTATGCTTTTAAGTATTGTTTTTTGTTTGAGGCAGTCCTTGACATTAATAATAAAAAAAATATCAATTTAAGCAGATATAATGCAGGGTTCTTTGCATTATCAAAATAATATCTTCAGCTAAACAGGCATAAAGAAGAGGAATGAAGGAGGTTAAACAAGTTTACCAAAAGACCATCACTCATAATGTTCAGCCAGAATAAAAGATGTTAACGAGATGAAGAAGTTTGGAAACATTCCTGTAGCTCATGTGAGGTCATTCACTCTGTAACGTAACTTGTCCTGTTCAAGTTTGCTCATTAACTTCAAGGACAAATTAGATTTCCTTCGAAACCATAATTTGCTCTGTAATTTAAGCAAAACGTAAACACTGCTTTAGATTTGAAACTGGTCAGATAAGAGAAGCAGCTGCTGTATCCAGCCAGCAGGGGGCAGTGTGACTTCAAATTTCCCCACTTGTTCTGTCCTCACATAGCAGCTCTGTGAGAGAGCCAGCCTCAGCCCAGATGGAGGAGAAATCATCTAATAAACCGTCTTGGGTAGATTAAGGTGTGATCAGGAGGTCCATCTTCCTGAAAGACAGCTGGACACAGACCCCGTGGACTCAGGGGCGTCCACGCCCCAGCAGGAAGCAGCTATCCATGCTCCAATTTGCCTTTGGCTGTGTGTGTTTTGAAACTGCATGATGAGATCTGCCTTTTCCCCGTGTGACACTTTCAATTCATGCAAGAGGAAATCCAAGGTCAGTCTGAAGCACCAGCTTGTCTATTTCATCCTGTGTCACTGAGTCCTTGGAGCTTTAAAAGCTAAAAGCAACACACACACTCAGAGAAAATCACTTCCAAAAGCTCTACTGCATACAATGAAAGGCTGAATTATGGTGCTATGGCAACACAAAGCAGCAGGTGCTGCAGCAAGAACGACTGTAAGTTAACCTCATGGAGCAGGGAGGCATCAGAAGGACTGGGGGAGGCTGTCTGTGAAGTTATCATGTAAAGATGGTGTTTCCTTACATCAGCAGGCTGCCGGGTGCAGACATGGACCTCTCCTCCCGCCGGCTCGGGCACTCGAAAGGGTTACTGAACGAGCGCTTCCTCAGCATGGCTTTCACCAGGATCTGAAAGAGGCACACAGGGTGGGACAAGGACACAGAAAGGCCTTTATCTTGAAAAACTTATTTTTGTAAAGCCGTGTTCATGCTCGAAAATGAAAATGTTTCCTGGAAACTACGTATTCAGAAATGTCAGGAGTCAGCTCTGTTTTTTAGCAAAATATCTCATGAACCAAAGGAAAGATTATAATGAAACTTTCAGGAAATAATAATTGTATGGACATCTACAAACAACGAACTTGGAGTCAACTTAATAAAATTCAATTCAGTTTATTTATATAGTGCCAAATCACAACAAAGTTGTCTCAGGGCACGTTCCAGGAGCATTCACATACTGTACATAGAAAAGCCAATTAGTAAAGTTCTTTATCTAAGGATGGCCAAGATGGCCGCCTTAGAAGAACTCCCACAGACCAAAAGCATGCATGTTAGGCTGATTGATAACTCTAAACTGTCCCTAGGTGAGAGAGTGAATGGTTGTTTGTCTCATTTGTCTCTATGTGTCCCTGCGATGGACTGGAGACCTGTCCAGGCATTGGCGTAGGCAAGGGGGGTTTGGGGGGTTCGAACAAACCGCCCACTTTTAAAGGAGAAGTTGACAATGCTAAACTAATGTGCCTGGATAGGTCAATGGATAAAGTGTCTGCCTTCAGTCCCAAAGCTCGTGGGATCAAGTCCCGCATGGTACAACGTTTTTTTTTTTTTTAATTCATTCCAAATTAAAAAAGCACAAGAAAACTATTTACAAAACAGCAAGGAATAAAACAATGCATTAAATGAAAGGAATCAGACGAAGAAAATAATCTTATCTGCCCCTTCTCAAACTATTTTTTTTTTCAAACACTCGATTCAAACAACTAATTTTACATTTGTCTTTTATTGGATAAAAAAAGTAGTTAATATGCCTGTGAAGAAAGAAGAATGTGTTAACCACAGGCTGTGGTTAACACATTCTTCTTTTTTTATCCAATAAAAGAGTGTTTGAAAAAAAAATAGTTTGAGAAGGGGCAGATAAGATTATTTTCTTCGTCTGATTCCTTTCATTTAATGCATTGTTTTATTTCTTGCCGTTTTGTAAATAGTTTTCTTGTGCTTTTTTAATCTGGAATGAATAAAAAAAAAAAAAACGTTGTACCATGCGGGACTTGAACTCATGAGCTTTGGGACTGAAGGCAAACGCTTTATCCACAGTGACTGAGCACCTGTCAGTGACTGAGCACCTGTCAGTGACTGAGCACCTGTCAGTGACTGAGCACCTGTCAGTGACTGAGCACCTGTCAGTGACTGAGCACCTGTCAGTGACTGAGCACCTGTGGAGGAAGTGGACGCGGGCACACCTTGGCTGCCGCTGCTCCTCGCACTTTTTGCTTTTTGAAGCCTTTTTTATTACTTTCTGCTGTTTTTTTTCACCGAGCCTTGTTGGACATTTCTACCTTTCTCGACTGCAGAGTGCGACAGGCGTAAGCCTGTGTACAGCACCTGTACAAGCTGACGCGGACATTTCTACCTTTCTTTGAACCTTTCTACCTTTCTTGAACGCAGAGTGCGGCAGGCGCAAGCCTGTGTACAGCACCTGTGTGAACGGACGCGGACATTTCTACCTTTCTTTGAACATTTCTACCTTTCTGTGATTAAGTTTTGTGTTTTAGTTAGTTAGTTTTAGAGCAACTGTCTTTTCTGACTGCGTTGTGGATCTGCAAACATTATAAGTTGCCGGTCAAAGCAGATGACCGCTTGTCCTGAGCCTGGTTCTGCTAAAGGTTTCTTCCTTCTAAAAGGGAGTTTTTCCTTTCCACTGATGCCATTGTGCTTGCTCAGGATGGGAGATCGTGGCGAAGCCAAGATTTGACTTGTTTGCTGGAGTCATTAGATAGAAAACTTTACTAGTCTAACCGGAATTTTAATAGTAGGAGCTGCTAGCTCGCGCTAGCTTCAACACGAATTTAGCTTCAAGAACCACGTAGCTGCACTTATTGTTCGCTTACCTGCTGCCTCTCTCAACTTCCTGTGTCCTCTGGACTGTTCTGGACTCTCTCCTGTACTCCTTCAAGGTAATGCTCGTTCGAGTTTCATCTCTCTGCTTCTTGTATATCTTTCTCGGAGCCGTGGGCCTGCTGCTAGCGGCTAGCTCTGTGCTAGCCCCCACCGGCTCGTGGATGTTGACGTATTCCGCTTCGCAGTTGTTTGAACTTAACAACTGCTCCATTCCTCTTTCTATTTCCACCATCAAACAACTGGGACTTCTGCGTAGACCTCGTTACATCCATAGAAGCTCTCGAAGGAAAACCGTTTATTCTCAAGCGAACTCGGATTCGATTAGTGCTGTCTGGGCTGAAAGACGTGTCGCACCTCCACGACGTCATCAGAACGCTGCGTCTGTAGTCCCTTGTAGTCCACAGCTCACAAAGTGGCAAGGAAAACGTGGAGTGGACTTCAGTCTGCTGAAACCGGTTCAAAAGGCTTCAACACCAACTGGTATTAAATTAGAACTTTTCAATGTGCAGTCACTATCCAACAAGTCATGTTTAATTCATGATCACATTCTGGAGAAGAACTTGGACCTCATGTGTCTTACAGAGACGTGGCACCAACCAAATGTGTTCAGTTCTCTGAATGAGGCGTGTCCTTCTGGATACAGTTATCTGCAGAGAGCCCGCAGCACTGGCCGCGGTGGTGGTCTGGCTGTAATCTACCGCAGTAATTTAAAATTGTCTCATCTGTCTTCTCAGGACTTTTCCTCTTTTGAATGTCTGGCTTTCAGCTTCAAAGCCCCACTCCTGATGAATGTTATATTAATTTATAGACCTCCCAAACCACATGTTTCATTTAACTCAGAGATGCATGACCTCCTCACTTTTTTCTGCACCTCCCCTGTGAAGACTATTTTTCTTGGCGACTTAAATATCCACGTGGACAATTCTTCTTCACCTCTGGCAACAGATTTTAAGTCTCTTCTGGACTCTCTTAATCTCACTCAACATGTTGACGCCCCTACGCACAGCAGGGGGCATACTCTGGATTTGGTGATTACAGACACTGTACTCATCAATAACTTATCTGTATATGACCTGGGTGTCTCAGATCACAGGGTCATCTCCCTGGAAGTGCCTTCCTCTTCGCCTGCTTCAAACCCAAAACGACCCATCCAGTTCCGTGACCTTAAAAACATTTCCCTTGATGTTCTGTCTGCCGATCTTCACACCCTGACCGCTGTCAATCATTCTTCTGCAGATGACTCTGTGGATTACTACAACCAATCTCTTCGGGAGCTCCTGGACCTACACGCCCCCTTAAAGACAAGACTGGTGTCTTTCTCGCGCTCAGCCCCTTGGTACACTGATGAGCTGCGCAAGATGAAGGCAACTGGCCGTGCTATTGAGAGACGTGTAAAATCATCTGGTCTGTCTGTGCATAAGCAGGCATATAAAGAACATCAGAAAGCATACGCCTATTCTCTTAAAGAAGCACGCTCCAAATATTATTCTAACATCATCAACACCTGCCCTGGAAACTCTAAACAGCTCTTCTCCACAATCACTCGTCTGCTTAATCCCATTAAGCAAACTCTTGAGGACTCTGCTCAAAAATGCGACCTGTTTCTTTCATCTTTTAAAACCAAAGTTGACAATATCAGATCTCAGCTCCACAACCTCCCCGTTCTCCGTGTGCCACCCACCCGTCTGCATTCTGGGACCCTAAACAGCTTTGACGAAGTTGTTCAGAGTGAGGTGGAGGCCATCATCAAGAAAATGAAGCCTTCATCCTGCGCCCTGGATCCTTTCCCCTCGTCTCTCATAAAAACCAATCATTCTGCAATAGGCCCACTTATCACTCAAATAATAAATCAGTCTCTACAATCTGGTCATGTTCCACTGCCTCTAAAAACCGCCATCATTAGGCCTCTTCTGAAAAAATCTAATTTGGATCCCGACATTTTTTCTAATTACCGCCCAATTTCACACCTCCCTTTTCTGTCTAAAGTGCTGGAAAAAGCTGTTGCTGCTCAGCTGCAGGATCACCTACAACAACACTCTCTGTATGAGAAGTTTCAGTCTGGATTCAGGGCAGCTCACAGTACAGAGACTGCATTGCTGAGGGTTACCAATGATGTCCTCTTGGCCGCTGACACTGGCTCTCCCTCCATCCTTGTCCTCCTTGACCTCACTGCAGCCTTCGACACTGTGGACCATAGTATCCTCCTCCACCGTCTTCATGTGGAGGTCGGTCTCTGCGACACAGTCCTGGACTGGTTCAAATCTTTCCTCTCCAATAGGCTGGAATGTGTTAGTCTTGGCAACGCCACGTCCCAGACAGTTGGTGTCTCCTGTGGTGTCCCTCAGGGGTCGGTTCTGGGGCCCCTGCTGTTTTCCCTTTACATGCTGCCTTTAGGTCAAATTATTAATCAGTTCAACATTTCTTTTCACTGTTATGCCGACGATACACAGCTTTACATCAGGACTGGAGCATCCTCATCTTCCACCTTGTCATCTCCATCTTCACTCACTGCCCTCTCTGCCTGCCTGGAGGCAATTAGGGCATGGATGAATCAGAACTTTCTTCAATTAAACTGCTCCAAGACTGAGGCCATACTGATTGGCACCCCTCACCAGGTACAAACATCTCCTATAACAACACTTTCCTTTTCTGGACAAGACATCCCCCTCTCCACCTCTGTTACTAATCTTGGAATAAAAATGGACTCCAATCTTACATTTGAAAATCACATTAAGCATCTGTTTAAAACTTGCTTCTTCCATCTTCGAAACATCTCCAGACTTCGCCCATCTCTAACTTTATCCGATGCTGAGAAGCTCGTCCATGCTTTTGTCTCCTCCAGGCTCGACTACTGCAACTCCCTGTTTATTGGAATCCATGGCAAAAACCTTCAGAAACTTCAATATATTCAAAACAGTGCAGCAAGGATCTTGTTGAGAGTTCGTAAATTTGAACATATTACGCCCATTCTCCATAACCTTCATTGGCTTCCTGTCGCCTACAGAATTCAGTACAAAACTGCTCTCATTACACATCAATGCTTACACGGAACTTCACCAGATTATCTGAAGGATATTCTTATTCCATACTCATCCACCCGCTCGCTGCGGTCACAGAACAGCAATCTCCTTCACATTCCGAGAACCAAATTAAGGACCATGGGAGACCGGGCTTTCAGTGTGGCTGCCCCCCGTCTGTGGAACTCTCTTCCTGACTGTCTAAGAGCCCCACAGTCTGTGGTTGACTTTAAGAGCGGCTTGAAGACCTTCCTTTTCGACCAAGCATACTCTGCCTCCTCATGATTCTACTTTTGATCTTGGCTGATATTGTTATTGGTTTTAATTGTTTTATTATTTGTTTTATTGACATTTAATTCTGTTGCTCCTTGTAGCACTTTGAGATTTTCATTAATGAAAAGTGCGTTATAAATTGAATTCATTATTATTATTATTATTATTATTATCCATTGACCTATCCAGACACATTAGTTTGATTTGGTCAACTTCTCATTTAAAACGAACCGCCCCCCAAAAAATTCTGGCTATGCCCATGCCAGGGTGTCCCCTGTATCTCACACAGTGACTGCTGGATATGGACACCAGTGACCCCCACGACCCGAAAAGGAAGAAGTGGATAAAGATAATGGATGGTTGGAAGGATGGATGGATGGATGGATGGAAGGATGGATGGTAGATGGATGAATGAATAGAAGGATGGATGGAAGGATGGATGGATAGATGATGGATGGAAGGATGGATGGATATACAGTAGATGGAAGGATGGATGGAAGAATGGATGAATGAAAGGATGGATGGGTGGGAGGATGGATGGAAGGAAGGATGGATGGTGGAAGGATGGATGGATGTGTCAAGTAATGTCACCTTTTTAGTGAAATCGGCCTGCTGCCCCAGGACAATGTGTGAAGAGACAAGCTGAATCTCATGATTGATGATGACTACAGGTTCAGATTCCTGCTTCATGTGTGCATAGGTATGACGGCTGGACATGGGCTTTGCAAGTCCATACAGGAACGACACCCTTCTCAGCTCGTTAGCACCCTGATGGTTGTTTACTATTCACAGAGGGCTGAATGATACTAGCAATCACAGCATTGTAGGAAGGGGACAGTTGAACCCGGAGGCCTCCACCCCTGTTTAATGATGGACGGTTTCTTTTCACAAAGATGGCCTCCTTTACTCCTCTCTCAAACCATCGTTCCTCTCTATCAAGGATGTGAACATCTTCATCCCTGAAAGAGTGACCGCTGGCCTGGAGATGAGTGTAGACTGCAGAGTCCTGACCTGATGATGTTGATCTTCTGTGCTGGGCCATCCTTTTGGCCAGTGGCTGTTTAGTTTCCCCGATATAAGACTGATCACAGCCCTCCTGACACTGAACAGCATACACAATATTACTCTGTTTGTGCCGGGGGACTGGATCTTTGGGATGAACCAGTCTTTGCCGTAATGTATTTTGGGGTTTAAAAGCCACTGGGACGTTGTGTTTAGAAAATAAACGTCTCAATGTCTCTGAAACTCCCGCAACATACGGAATGACCACTGGTCTGGGTCTGGGTTCCTTCTTTTCACCTGATGGTTGGCTGGAGTCCTGTTTGGGTTTCTTCTCTGCTTTCAGGAAGGCCCAGTTAGGATATCCACATTTCTCTAGAGCCTGTTTTGTGTGTGATTTCTCCTTCTGCCTGGCTCCTGAGTCAGTGGGGACACTGTCTGCTCTGTGGTACAGAGTCCTGATGACTCCTAACTTGTGCTCCAAAGGGTGATGGGAGTCAAACTGCAAATACTGGTCTGTGTGGGTGGGTTTGTGGTACACCTCAGTTTGCAAATACAGTATCCTCTATCAGAAACGGAGACCTCACAGTCCAAAAAAATCCAGCCTGCCATTTTTTTTACATCTTCTCGTGTGAACTTGATACAAAGTATATTTATCCACAGAGTTGATGTGATCAGTAAAATGTTGGACTTCCTGAGATTTAATTTTAACCCAGGTGTCATCAACATACCTGAACCAATGACTTGGTGGTCTCCCTGAAAAGGACGTCAAGGCTCTCTTTTCTACCTCCTCCATGTACAGGTTGGCAACAATAGGAGAAACTGGAGACCCCATAGCACACCCATGTTTCTGCCTATAATATTGCTCCCCATATGTGAAGTAGGTTGACTGCAGGCACAGTTTCAAGAGTTGACACAGTTGTTCTGTGGAAAGCGTGGTCCTGCTGTTCAGAGTGGTGTCTGATTTTAACCTTAAACAGACCACCTCTACTGCCTCATCAACAGGAATGCACGTAAAGAGTGATGTGACATCAAAAGAGACCATTGTTTCATCAGTCTCCATGATGACATCCCTCACCTTATCCACAAAGTCCATGGTATTCTGTATGTGGTGTTCTGAGCTGCCAACTAAAGGGATGAGTACAGACGCCAGATATTTGGAAACATTGTAAGTGACCGAGTTAATCGTGCTAACAATTGGTCTTAAAGGTACACCTTGTTTTTGGATTTTGGGTAACTATACAGACTAGGTGTGGCCTCCCCTGGGTACAGTCTGTGGTACAGAATACGGTCAATAGCCTTGTCCTGCTCCAAATTTTTCAGGCAATCTGAATTTGTTAAGTATGTCCTTTATGTCAATGCCTGCTGAAAAATGTTGCAAACTAATTTCCCTACAGGGACAAATAAATCTATATCTATCTATCAATCTATCAACTTCTTCTTGTAACCATTTCCTGGATCTCTTTTCAGTGGTTCATAAGTGGTTAAGTCACTAAGGAGTGACATAACTTTCTCATGATAGTCTTTCTGGTTCAAAATCATTGTGCACCTTCCTTTGTCTGCTGGGAGAATTATGATGTTTTTGTCCTTGCTAAGAGTGGTGAGTGCATCCCTCTCTTCTCTACTGATGTTGGAAGGTGGTGGTTGGGCATTACTGAGGCAGGCTGAAACTTTGATTCTGAGTTGTTCTGCTTCAAATTCTTTAATTTTGTTATGGATGGCTGACTCAGTGGCTGTGATCATCTCTATACAGCACCTCAGACTGAGGAAGTCTTTCGGACAAAGACAAAACATTTCTACTTTTTTGTTTTGTTTTGTTTTTTGAATGTCCAGAGGACCAGACTTAGCTTTTTTATATTTTTCTAACTGGATTATTGAGCATGCATCAGGGTATGTTATCACTAGACTTTGTGTGGACTATGATTTCCAGTAGAGCTAGAAATATATAAAAAAACCAAATCAACAACTAGGGTAAGTCCTCACAACGTGATCAAGACAAGTGCACACCCACACCCATACACAAATACACACACGTACCTGCCTTTCATGGTGACAGGCAATAATTACAGGAATGAGGTGTTCTTCAATCACACATACCCCTCAGACAGAAGACTTCACACTTCCCAAATCAGACATAAAGATAATTTTTGCATTTGTGCCTTTTCAAATGTGAAGAAGTCTTTTTTATGTTGCTGCTTTTTGTTCAAACTGTGGTACGTGTGACTGTGGTCCTCCAGCAGCATGTACTCTGAGTGCTTCTGAATGTTGCAAACTAACAAGTGTTTGATGAAGTGGACTGTGCATTTCTTACCACAGCAGACAGACTGGGAACAAACTTGACAGAGTTCTGGATGTCCTCCTCGGTCACCTCCACCACAGAACAGTGTTCCTCTTCCAGAGGCAGGGGGTCAGTGCCTCCCTGGGTTACCCACTGGTCCATCTGAACCCAAACACACAGTTTACATCACATCAGGCGATGCCAATACCTAAAGTAGTAAACGTAAAGAGAGCCTTTATTAAGAGGTTTTGAAGGATTCCAAAGCACAAATTATGATTTTTATGTGTCTACATTGTTTTGTAGTTAAAAATATCATTCACCTCCAGTTTTACAGAGAAAATTCTGAGCTAATATACAATAATAGTAAATGAGGGTTTGGATGTGCACGCTATGGAGTTGAGAGAAGACCATAAGTCCTATAGCAATGAGGGACACAATGGGTGAAAGAAAACAAAAATGCCAAAGACTGAATGTATGAATGCTCAAAGGATTTAAAAACAAGCCAAGCAGACTTTGATTCTGTTATTTGAAGACTTTTGGATGTTCAATGAAGTGTGAAAACAATAGATGATAGTATACACTTTTCCAGTGAACTGAAAAAGTTCCTTGGAGGAAAAACAAAACATATTCAGCTAACAGAAAATAACTACGAGTAGTAATTGCCTTGTTTTTAAATAATTGGATTTACCATGTCCTGAAGGACTTGGAATATACAAAAACTTGTAAAAAATTTGAACTGATTACAAATATTGGAGAAAAGCAAAATGTTTGCAAATACTTAAAAAGTTTAGTTGTTTAAGATGTTGAAATGTCAGTTCAGATATGTCAAGTCTGACTTTCCATGACCTTGGAACGATGCTGCCATGTACAGAGAAATATGCCTGCTATCAGGATTACTGCCTTTTCTGTTCTCCACTTACCTCTTGAGTTTCAAGGTGAGATTAAGAGGGCGGTACTGTCATTGGCAGCACTTGACACACCTGCAGTCTGTTAACCTGAGGACTCCTGAGCATAATTAAGGCTGGACTGAATCATAACCCTTGTTAACTATCTCATGGTGAACCTGTTATTACATCCTTATGAGAAAGGCCTAGTGCTAAAGCATTTCTAAATTGATCTTTGTTACATAACTGTGTTCCTCAAAATAAAACAAGTGCATCCATCCTGTGATCTAATCAGTCGTCCTCGGCAAAAGAAAATCAAGTAAAGTTGGTTCAACCTTCCACCTGCCTGCTCCTTCTCATCTCACCCACAGGACTACTCATCTAGCTGAACATAGAAACTCACTAATGTCATTTTCTTCCCCAAACCCTAGAATCCTGCTTCCTCTAGTGACATGGAAAAAAGAAACAATGTAAGAAACAACCATGAATCTCTCAATCGCTGTTTACTACTCACCTAGAAACTGAAGCTGAGGAAGCCTCAGAATCTCAAAACCCCTCTTCACATCAGTCCCTTCACTTACCCAGATACTTTAAAACCGTTTTTAGTCAAATTTGATGTCTTGGACGCTGATGTCAGGGTCAGAGGTGTAAAAAAAAAAACAGAACAGGACCACCTGACTATCTCATTGTGCATTTGGCAGTTAGGTCCTCAGTTCCTCCATCAGGCCTCCATCAACCCCTACCAGCTCCCAGTCACCCATGGTCTCATGTCGGTAGATTTTGTCACTAGATCATGGGTAACACAGTTGTGTTAGCTCAGCTGTGGTAGATAAGTCTTCGAAGATGGTGCTTTTCACCCATCCATCCATCCATCCATCTATCATCCATCCATCCATCCAGCCATCCATCCTCTTTACCCGCTTCTTCCTTTTCGGATCATGGGGGTCACTGTTGCCCATGTCCAGCCATGACTGTGTGAGAGGTGGGGAACACTGTAGACAGGTCACAAGCCTATCACAGGGCCACATAGAGACAAACGAGACAAACAACCATTCACTCTCTCAATCACACCAAGGGACAATTTAGAGTTACCAATCAGTCTAACATGCATGTTTTTGGTCTGTGTGAGGAAACTGGAGTACCCAGAGAAAACCCACGCATGTACGGAGAGAAAGTGCAAACTCCACCCAGAAAGGAACCTGGCCAGGATTTGAACCGCTGCAACCTTCTTGCTGAGAGGCGGCACCTCTACCAACTGTGCCACTGTGCTGCCTGAGTTTTTCATACCTCTGCCAAATGCCCCACTACTTTGGAAACCACTACAACCATGACTTTTTAGTCCAACACATCTTTCAAAATCATGGTATTCCCCTAGAGATGTTGTTTCTGATTGTGTGTCACCATTCATCTATTGAGTCTAGATGAGATTTTACTATGCCCTCTGAGCCTCAGTCAGATTTTCCTCTGGCTTCCACCCTCTGTCAAAAGGCCAAGCTCAACATCTCAATCATCAAGGTTCAAGGTGACTTTATTGTCATTTGTATCACATGTGGTACATGAGGTGGAATGAAATTGTGAACTTGAGACCGCACCTAAATGGGAAATCAACAATAACCTGTCATCCTGGAATACTCCCCTTATCTGGATTGAATATTCTCACCTCCTTCTGCAGGTGTGCAGTGGAGAGCGTCCTGTGCTCCAGCATCAACGTGTGGCATGGAGGCTGCACAGTTGAAGAGAGGAAAGCTCTACAGAGAGTGGTGAAGGCTGCACAGAAGTCTGTCGGAGTCAGTCTCCCCACCATCACAGACATTTACACCTCCAGATGCAGGAAAAGAGCCACCTGCATCATGAAAGACCTCACTCACCCAGCACACTCACTCTTTGCCCCACTCCCCTCAGGACGGAGGTTGAGGAGCATCAAATGTAGAACCACTAGACTGAGGAACAGCTTCTACCCTGAGGCTGTTAGACTCATGAATAAATAAATAAAATAAAAATAAACACTGCAAAATATCACATCATGCTGATGCTGATCTGTTTTCTTGTTGCTGTGTTCATCTGTGACCATCTGCTCATACAGACTCATGTTCGTGCTGCTGTTTATAATGTTGTTTTTCCACTATATTAGGGCTTAGTGTATTACTAGTTGATGTTTTTCTTAGTTAATTCTAGATGTTATTACTGTTTTTCTCTTGCATTTGTTGTTGGATGTAACTGGGACCCCGTGTACATAATCTTGTTTTCATCACATGTACCACATGCGGTGCAAATGACAATAAAGACTCTCTGACTCTCTGACTCTGAATATGCTCACAACACACTAACCTCCTCTGCCACCAGACTTTCCTCTTTGAGACCTCCCAGGGTCACCTGCCTCCATTATTTCCCATTCAAGAAACCAAAGTTGTTGTTCTGTCTGTACAGCATTGCTGCTACTGCTGCCAGGTGTGGAGCCAAACTAAAGGACAGCAGAACAAAACAAGTGCCTCTCAGACTGGAGGAGAAGTTGGGAACTAGAGTACAATGCTGGTCATAAGGTCTGGCTGTCATCTTAAGACATCCACTAAATGATACTGCCAGGAAATTGACAACCTGATTCCTTGGAACTATACAAAATAAGCCATAATCAACCATTTTAGCTCTGTACCTAAAACTCCCTCACTCTATGCGAGTCCAGACAATTCATTCCATGTCTTATAAATCAAACCAGCTAATTCCAATCTTCTTTGCCCTCCACTTGCCTGTATCATCCGGCCTACACTGTCCAAAAGATCCTTGACATTCCATTTGCCACAGATCAAAATCTTCAGTATCTTATAAACTGCGCAAATACAATCCTGAAGAAAGCTCATACACTCTGCACTCTTTTAAAAGACCATGGGGTAGGGGATACTGTCAGGATCAAGATTTCACCTTTTTCTGTGCAACACTTAACCCATTGAGTTTCACTGTGAGATCGAGAAGGCTGAAATGTTATTATTGGCAGTACTCAACAAACCTGTGGCTTCTTAACCTGAGGAGTCCTGAGCATGCTTGAGCCTGGGCTGAATCACAACTCTTTGCTAGAGCATTAGCTGTCACATGGTGAACCAATGTTACAACCTTCTGAGTAAGACACCAAGCTAAAGTGTTTCTAAACTATTGATTGCTTACATGGGTTCTTGCATGGCTCCCCACAGGGCTGTGTGCTGAGCCCCCTGCTGTACTGACTCTACACTCACGACTGCAGCCCGGCCCACAACAACAACCTCATCATCAAGTTTGCCGATGACACCACAGTGGTCAGACTAATCTCTAAGGGAGATAAGACAGTTTACAGACAGGAGGTCCTGGAGCTAGCGACCTGGTGCTTAGAGAAAAACCTGGCTCTGAATATAAAAAAAACAAGGAGGTAATTATTGATTTCAGGAAGCACAGCACCAAACTAGCCCCCCTTTACATCAATGGCGAGTGCGTGGAGAGGGTTCACGCTTTCCGATTTCTCGGTGTTAATATCTCTGCTGACCTTAACTGGAGAGAGAACACCACAGTGGTCAAGAGGGCTCAACAGAGACTACACTTCCTGAAAGTCCTTAGGAAGCACAACCTGAACACCAAATTGCTGTTGACCTTCTCCCACTCGTCCATTGAGAGCCTGCTGACATTCTGTATCTCAGTATGGTAAGGCAGCTGCACCCTGGCCGACAGGGAGAGGCTTCAGAAAGTAGTCAAGACAGCACAAAAGATAATTGGTTGCCCTCTCCCCTCCCTGATGGACACATCACGCTGCCTCAACAGAGCAAAAAGCACCAGCACCATCAAGGACAGTTCTCACCCGGGTTTTGAACTGTTTGACTTGTTACTTTCAGGGAGGCGCTACAGGTGCATCAGAACAAGAACAAACAGATTCAAGAACAGTTTCTTCCCAAAAGCTATTATCACACTGAACTCATATGCACTGATTTAATAATCTAACCTCCCAAACCCCTGGACTTCTATTGTGCAATACTACTGACATTTCATACTCTTAATCACCTTACCTCTTAACTACCTCACTAATATCCACAATGTGCAATATTCAAATTTATATAACTGTAAAATAATGTATATATTTTTTACTTTCATAGTCCTATTATAGAAAGTAAAAAAAAAAAAAAAAAAACGTTCATAGTCCTATTATACCCCTCCCTGGGCTGCCACCTTAAGCCTCCGGCAGAGCTCAGCGTACTGCCTGTACGCCACTCTACGCGCGCATTCTTTGTGCACGCGTTCGCTGGCACAGCTCTGCTTTCGTTCTCGCATTAAATGCTCGCGTTTTCGCTCCAAATTCTTGTTGTAATTTGAGCAGCTGCATGCAGAGCGTCTACCTACGGGACAAACTGAGGTCGCTGATTGGTCATTTGCTGACACACCTACTCAATTGATTGACAGGTCGAGTGGGAGACTGCATGATCTGGCTGGCTGCAGCCGCTGTGGTGTTTCTAAACTTTATATGTTAATAAAAAGTTCTAAAAAAATAAAATAAAATAAAAAAGGGAGCCTTGGTCCTGCAGCCCACAGCCCACCAGGAAATATTTAGAACGTCGCACAGCCAGGTAGGACATGGTTATTATTCGCTCGATCGTGACAAATGCATTCATTTCAGTCATGGAGTCGGAGGAGGAAGCGTTTACTTGACTTTTGGCAAAAAAACAAAAGAAAAGTTCAGATCAGCGATGAAAAAGGGGAATTTAATTCATTTGTGTAACATTCAAAACAGTCCAGCGCCGAGGAAGTTTATTGTGAGACAACGCGCATCGCGTACGTGGTCTTAAAATTTGAGCTTTGCGCGTTCATGCCCTACGGGGCTACGCGGGGCTACGCTTTTGCCTCTTCGTACGTACAACGTAGTTTGGCATACTGCCTGTACGCTGAGCTCTGCCGGGGGCTTTACCGTGGTGGAGGGGTTTGAGTGTCCCAATGATCCTAGGAGCTATGCTGTCAGGGGCTTCATGCCCCTAGTAGGGTCACCCAAGGCAGACAGGTCCTAGGTGAGGGACCAGACAAAGTGCAGCCCAAAGACCCCAATGATGAGTAACACTAATGGAATCAATGTTCCCTCGCCCGGACGCGGGTCACCGGGGCCCCACTCTGGAGCCAGGCCCGGAGGTGGGGCACGTTGGCGAGCGCCTGGTGGCCGGGCTTTTACCCATGGAGCTCGGCCGGGCACAGCCCGAAGAGGAGACGTGGGTCCCCCTTCCCATGGGCTCACCACCTATGGGAGGGGCCAAAGGGGTCGGGTGCAATGTGGGATGGGTGGTGGCCGAGGGCGGGGACCCTGGCGGTCTGATCCTCGGCTACAGAAGCTGGCCATTGGGACATGGAATGTCACCTCTCTGGTGGGGAAGGAGCCTGAGCTAGTGTGTGAGGTTGAGAGGTTCCGGCTAGAAATAGTCGGACTCACCTCAACGCATGGCTCTGGCTCTGGAACCAGTTTCCTTGAGAGGGGTTGGACACTCTTCCACTCTGGAGTTGCCCCTGGTGAGAGGCGCCGAGCAGGAGTGGGCATACTTGTTGCCCCCCATCTTGGTGCCTGTACGTTGGGGTTCACCCCGGTGAACGAGAGGGTAGCCTCCCTTCGCCTACGTGTGGGGGGACGGGCTCTGACTGTTGTTTGTGCCTATGCGCCAAACGGCAGCTCAGATTACCCACCCTTTTTGGAGTCCTTGGAGGGGGTATTGGAGAGTGCGCCTCCTGGGGACTCCCTTGTTCTACTGGGGGACTTCAACGCTCACGTGGGCAATGACAGTGAGACCTGGAGGGGTGTGGTTGGGAGGAACGGCCCCCCTGATCTGAACCCGAGTGGTGTTCTGTTATTGGACTTCTGTGCTCGTCATGGATTGTCCATAACGAACACCATGTTCAGGCATAAGGGTGTCCATATGTGCTCTTGGCACCAGGACACCCTAGGTCGCAGTTCGATGATCGACTTTGTTGTCGTCTCATCTGATCTGCGGCCGCATGTCCTGGACACTCGGGTGAAGAGAGGGGCGGAGCTGTCCACTGACCACTACCTGGTGGTGAGTTGGCTCCGATGGTGGGGGAGGATGCCGGTCAGACCTGGCAGACCCAAACGTATTGTGAGGGTCTGCTGGGAACGTCTGGCAGAGTCTCCCGTAAGACGGAGCTTTAACTCCCACCTCCGGGAGAGCTTTGAACACGTTCCGAGGGAGGCGGGGGACATTGAGTCCGAGTGGGCCATGTTTCGCGCCTCTATTGTCGAGGCAGCTTATCGAAGCTGTGGCCGCAAGGCTGTTGGTGTCTGTCGTGGTGGCAACCCTCGAACCCGGTGGTGGACACTGGCGGTGAGGGATGCTGTCAGGCAGGGACGTGCAGAGCCCACTAAAGGGGCAGGTGCTCAAAAAAAAGGGGGGGCACATCCAACCGCATTTTAGGACAGAATATTAACAAAGTCACATAGCTTTCAGAGTTAAATAAACAATGATAAATTACAAAAATGTGAGATATACTATCAAAGCTTAGGAAAACCTCTACATAGAACATACAACTATCCATATGTAAAATATTTTATTAGTAATTTCTTTCTACATGTCTACTTTGTTATAGGAAAGTATTGCAATATTCAAACCTGCGATTTAGCAAGATATGTAAATCAGAGCTACACCACCAGATATATTTTGTCTTTACAGAATTACACTATTAAAAATAGAAACAAGGGCACAATATATTTATTCATTTCAGATTTAAAACACAAAGACAATTTACAAACACATGAAAGAAAAAAACAAGATATAAAATGAAAGGTAGTAGAAGAAGAAAAAAATCTTATCATATCTGCCCCTTCTTAAAACAACTGTGCAGCAGCAGTTTTCTGTTGGTCATGTCTCGAAAAATGTCAATGACCTCAGTGAGGTCATTGACATTTTTTGCAATTATGTTGCTAATTATTTGCAAAACAAACTTATTTGCGCATGCCAGAAATCTTTGCTTGCTAATCTAAGTTTTGTTTGTCATTCAAAGTTTTGCTTGCGATTCTCACATGACGTCGTGGGCAGAGCCTAAAATCGCAACAAAAGATTTCTGATGTGTGCAAATAAAAGTTTATGTTTTGCAAATAACTTTTTAAGTTCACGAGAGAAAAATTAGCTATTTAATTTAAAAAAATGTTTTTTAAACAAAAGTTTTTGCTTTAAAAAAATGAAATCATTACAATTCCAAAAGTTTTGATTACAATTTTATTTTACATAACTGAGGTTAGTTTTTTTTTCGTTGACTAATTGTGAAACAAATTTAACTCCATACTCTGCGAACCAGACCCTAAACTTACTTAAAGTCTGGATAGGTTTTTCCCCTTCATTTGTATGCTTTTATTGGACAGGAGCAACTTGATTGGTTATTACATTTATCTATTATGGTAGTTCAGGGTGAGTTATTTTTAATTCTAAATGAATATTCTTGTTGGACTTTTATTTAAGTGCTATTTTCCTTCAAGATACATTTACCTAACGCTAGAATTAATGCAATGTACATTATGCAGCAAAGGAAGTTAGAAGATCGGACATATATCCATTATGGAGAGATGATAGGTTTTGGACGGGCGATGTGCTCCCTATTGCATAAGCCAGGGGTGTCAAAGTCAAATACATGGAGGGCCAAAAAAACAAATTTGCTACAAGCCAAGGGACGGACTGGTTCAATGTTTATTTTAAGGGGGTGATATAAGATTTTTTTTCTTCTTCTTTTTGCACTCTTTTCATTCAATGTTTTCTTTTTTATTAATTTGTTTTATTTTGTCTCTTTTAAATGAATGAATAAATGGATTAAATAAAATATTAAATAGCTTTACATCTGTTAAGTTCTTGGCATAAACCAACACAGACATGTTCCTGCTTTTAGTATTGTACATTGTTTTATAATGTAGCTGTTTATGTTTCATTTTTTTCTTGTGATTTTTAATTAATATGCTTATTTATGATTGTTTACTGTTGGCTGCAAGTATCAAGCTGTGAAATCCTTCATTTTCTACAGCTGATAGCTGTTGGTCATTAATTATGATGAAGTTTAGCAACTTCTCGGTGAACATTTGAGCTCCGTGGCTTCAGCCGCGGTGTGTTTTTATTGTTCAATCCGGGGCGGGGGCTCTGATTTTGGTCACCCGCTCTCCGCCTGTCCGTCCTACGAGACGTCAGACAGCGGGTCGGACTGGCCGCAGCTGGCCACGGTCGGTCTCCCTGTTTCGGTTCAGCGAGAGTGGCGTCCCGCTGAAGCCACGGAGCTCGAATGTCCAACATAAAACTAAGTTGACCGCAGTTTAATGTGGCGCTATGGATCTGCAGACATTGCACATTGCTGTCTTGTGGTGTTTAGTGTAAAATACTTCCACACAGCGGACATGTTACGATGAAAAGTTGGCTAGTTGTTAGCTAAAGTGCTACTCACTCAGTCCACACGCTGTAGCTGGCTGCAAACTGAAAGGGATTTGCTGAATAGTAGTAGTAGGGGTGGGGCCATGCCCCCCGAACGGCAATGCCCCCAAGGGGGCCAGCTCCCCCACTGACCCTAATGTGAATGTGAGGCAGGTCTTATTACTCTGGGTTCATGAGACACGACTCCAGATCGGATTGGCCCCACCCCTACTACTACTGTTGCATTGTGGGGAATGTAGTGTTGGTACGTGACCGGAGGGCTTATTATGTTGTTTTTCTTGCAAAATACAAAATTAATAATAATAAAATAAAATAAATAATTTTAGTATGTTATTATGTGTCAGAGGAGGGCTTAGGAATAGGAAATTAAAAAAAAAAAAAAAAAAATTTTTTTTTTTTTTGCCCAAAAGGGCACTTGGGGGCAAGGAGCAAAAGGGGCAGGTGCTCAAGCCCCCATAGCCCCCCCCTCTGCACGTCCCTGCTGTCAGGCTGAAGAAGGAGTCCTATTGGGCCTTTTTGGCCTGTGGGACCCCGGAAGCAGCAGATAGGTACCGACAGTCCAAGCGGCATGCGGCTCGGGTGGTTGCTGAGGCAAAAACTCGGGCGTGGGAGGAGTTCGGAGAGGCCATGGAGAATGACTTCCGTACGGCTTCGAGGCGATTCTGGTCCACCATCCGGCGTCTCAGGGGGGGAAAGCGGTACGCGACCAACACCATTTATGGTGGGGATGGCGTGCTGTTGACCTCAACTCGGGATGTTGTGAGTCGGTGGGCGGAATACTTCGAAGACCTCCTCAATCCTACTGGCACGTCTTCCACTGAGGAAGCGGAGCCTGGGGACTTTGGGTCGGGCTCTCCAATCTCTGGTGCTGAGGTCACCGAGGTGGTTAAAAAGCTCCGCGGTGGCAGGGCTCCGGGGGTGGATGAGATTCGCCCTGAGTTCCTTAGGGCTCTGGATGTTGTGGGGTTGTGTTGGCTTACGCGACTCTGCAATATCGCGTGGACATCGGGGGCAGTTCCCTTGGATTGGCAGACTGGGGTGGTGGTTCCCCTATTCAAAAAGGGGGACCGTAGGGTGTGTTCCAACTATAGGGGGATCACACTCTTAAGCCTCCCTGGTAAGGTCTATTCAGGGGTTCTGGAGAGGAGGGTCCGTCGGATAGTCGAACCTCGGATTCAGGAGGAGCAGTGTGGTTTTCGTCCTGGTCGTGGAACACTGGACCAGCTCTACACCCTCAACAGGGTCCTGGAGGGTGCGTGGGAGTTTGCCCAACCAGTTTACATGTGCTTTGTGGACTTGGAGAAGGCATTCGACCGCGTCCCTCGGGGGGTTCTGTGGGGGGTACTCCGGGAGTATGGGGTACCAGGCCCTTTGATATGGGCTGTTAGGTCCCTGTACGACCGGTGTCAGAGCTTGGTCCGCATTGCCGGCAGTAAGTCAGGCTCGTTTCCAGTGAGAGTTGGACTCCGCCAAGGTTGCCCTTTGTCACCGATTCTGTTCATAACTTTTATGGACAGAATTTCTAGGCGCAGCCAAGGTGTTGAGAGGATCCGTTTTGGTGGCCTTAGAATCGCTTCTCTGTTTTTTGCAGATGATGTGGTCCTATTGGCTTCATCAGATCGTGATCTACAGCTTTCGCTGGAGCGGTTTGCAGCCGAGTGTGATGCGGCCGGGATGAGGATCAGTTCCTCCAAATCCGAGGCCATGGTCTTGAGCCGGAAAAGGGTAGCATGCCCTCTCCGGGTCGGGGAGGAGGTCCTGCCCCAAGTGGAGGAGTTTAAGTATCTCGGGGTCTTGTTCACGAATGAGGGAAAACTGGAGCGTGAGATCGATAGGCGGATAGGTGCAGCATCCGCAGTGAAGCGGGCGCTGTACCGGTCTGTCGTGGTGAAGAGAGAGCTGAGTCGAAAGGCAAAGCTCTCAATTTACCGATCGATCTACGTTCCCACCCTCATCTATGGTCATGAGCTTTGGGTTGTGACCGAAAGAACGAGATCTCGGATACAAGCGGCTGAAATGAGTTTTCTCCGCAGGGTGTCTGGACTCTCCCTTAGAGATAGGGTGAGAAGCTCAGTCATCCGGGAGGGACTCGGAGTAGAGCCGCTGCTTCTCCACATCGAGAGGAGCCAGTTGAGGTGGCTCGGGCATCTGGTTAGGATGCCTCCTGGACGCCTCCCTGGTGAGGTGTTCCGGGCATGTCCCACCGGGAGGAGACCCAGAGGAAGACCCAGGACACGCTGGAGGGACTATGTTTCTCGGCTGGCCTGGGAACGCCTTGGGATTCCCCCAGAGGAGCTGCTCCAAGTGGCTGGGGAGAGGGAAGTCTGGGCCTCCCTACTTAGGCTGCTACCCCCGCGACCCAACCCCGGATAAGCGTAAGAAAATGGATGAATGGATGGATGGATGGATGGATGGAGTCCTATTATATCTATATTGTGTAGGGATGCACCGATACCAGATTTTTGAAAACCGAGTACAAGTACAAGTACTTACATTAAAGTACTTGCCGATACCAAGTACCGATACAAGTACTAATTAATATTTTTTAAATCATTCTAATTAACTTAAACTGTTTATTTTCATTAGACACTTCAAACATAAATAAACAAAGTACATTACTACAGTATTGGTAATCTGTACAGGGCTTAAAGTGAAAAAAAAATCCTGAGCCTGAAACTTTTTTGTGTTGTTGATCAAATAAAATCGTAACATTTTGCCAACGTTTATTAAAAATGCTCTCTGAAAAGTGCAAACTGTTTTTAAACAATTCAGCTTCAAGTAACAAGCAAGTGTATTTTAAAGGGTTAAACATCTATGTTTACCTACATAAGTAACTTGATTCAATAACTACTGTAGTTTAGAGAGCAACAAGTCCAGTTGAATGCATGCAGCTCAAAAACCTGTTTTATTTAACTACAGATTTTATTATTTTATTTAACTTTACTTATTCATGTTCCCCAGATTGAAAATCAACCTTCTTATTTCAGCTGTCACCCCAGCTGTCACTGAACTCCGTTCAATCCTGCAGAAGGAGCCTCCGTCAGAAAGGAGGGGAGGGGGGATTGTTTATGTGTTCAGCAGTGTGTGTGTGTGTGGGGGGGGGGGGGGGGCTGCGCTTTGATTCGCTGCACCCCCCACATCAACACGAAGAGTCCTGCAGCCAAACAGCCAAACGCTCTGTCGCTCGAAAGGGAGGACTCAGGAGGAGCGGACACACAGGAGGAGAACGCCGCGGTGCGTCAACCATAAACACAGAGGCGACACTGTAAACGCATTTCGCCGCACGGCACAGTGCACGCGCAGCGCGCGCTCCAGCCTGCGGACCAAAGCGCGAGTCTACTCAGCCTTCAGAGGAGGAGCAGACACACAGGAGGAGAACGCCGAAGCCGCACGGCTCAGTGCGCGCGCAGAGGCATTTTATTTTTTTGTACAAGTTTGGACATACTTTCAGGGCTTAAAGAATGTCCAAACTTGTAAAAAAAAAAAAAAAAATTTTACATTTGAACTCTTACATAGTCAATGAAATGAAATGAAACTGGTATCGGGTCCTGTAGTATCGGAGCCCTTTTATGAGTACGAGTACGAGTAAACGCACATGGTATTGAACCGATACCCGATACTGGTATCGGTGCATCCCTAATATTGTGTTACATTTTATAGGTGTGTTTTTTCTTTAATCATGGTTTGCACTGAAAAAGGAGTGGCTCTCAATCTCATTGTACTTGCGTATAATGACAATAAAGGCGTTCTAATTCTTCTAGAAAATCATTCATGTCATCTTGGGAATCCTTCAAATATCCACCTACTGAAGGTACCTGGTAATCCTGCAAGCTCCTCAGTCAACATTCCTCTGCAAAAGGAATCAGAGAAGTAAGCTCAGCCTCCCACTTTCTCTTGCCTGCCTGCCCGCTCCTTCTTGTCTCACCCATAACACTGCTATTCACCTGTCTGAACATGGAACTTATGGACACCATTCTCCTCCATGAATGCTGGAGACCTGTCTTCCCCCATGACTTCAAAAAGGGAAAACATAAGAAACAATCCAGATTTTCTCACAATTATTGTACTTTCTTGAAACCAAATTTAATTCCCACTCCATCTTTTCCTGCAGGCTCTTCTTACCTCCAGTTGTGGTTCTTTATTTAAAAGAAGAAGAAAAAAACATTCTCATTTTTATTAGTATCTGTTTTGGTTGTTTTCACCTCAGTTAATCTGAATTCTGAGTTTGAAAACTACAAAGCATGAGACCTGCCTTGCAGAACTTTTAAGAGGACTTGTTTATTAAAACAAGCTTTGCTAAAATATCCTTGTTGTGCATGAGAAATATTTTGTCAACATTGTTAAATGTTCCTCTAACAAAAGCTTTAATACACTTTTTGTTATCAAGTCGTATATTTTGGCATAAATTGTGTATGTTTATCCCTAAAGATGCAGTGTATGATCAGCGTTTCCTTTCAGGCTTTAATTTGTCTGCATTTTCTGGCAATGATGTTTGTTGTGCAGTTCTGTTTTACTGACTGGGTCTTCAAGTGACAAAGGTTTGTCATGCATTCTTCACCAGCCAGGCAGCCAGTTGTTTATTTTTGTTATAATAAAAATGAAAAAGATTAACACAGCAAGTCTATTACAGTATTTGGGTTTACAGAGTGACTGAATTCTGGTAATTTACAAAATACCCCACATCTCATCTCCCTGGAGGAGTAGACATCAGATGAACTCATCTGTACAATGAACCTTAGAGCAGTCACTCTTTTCCTGAACTTGTCTTTGAGAGCTCTCAAATCTGACTGGTCAGTTTAGAGAAAAACAGGAAAAATGTCAGGGGAAATAAGTTAATTTGTTCAAATCTGAATTGTTCCTCATTTTATTTAGCCTCTATAATCAGGTCATTTGCTACAGAAAGGACCTCCCTCCTCTGCATGCTATTTACTCTTCCAGCTCTTTCATTTCCTCTGAAGACGAGCATCCTGGCTCTGATTATGTTCTCCAGAATATAGTTGTTTCTTGATGTTCTTCCGACATGTATTTGTGTCTGTGCACAAGCACACACGTCTCATTATCTCTTCATCTCTTTTTGGTGAGAAAATGACTCAGTGACACATGATTGGATTGTGTCATGGAAACATGATGGGGAGTGGGGTATGTCATCTGTCCGTGGCTGCTTCCTAACCCCTTGCTCATAATACAGACTGACGCAGATTCAGCCCACTCCTCCCGCAGGAACAAACAGGTTTCATCATGCCCTGCAGCAACACAGTGAGCTTAATGAACCCAACTGTAAAGATAACCATAAGGTCACAGTCTGATGAGCCTATCACATGGGAGAACGGCATATGATAAATCACATTGTTATGTCTTTCTCTGTGTTTTGTCCAACATTGGTTTGTTGCAGCACCTTGATCTCGGGGATGGTAATCCTGGTGTCTGGGTTCTTATCCAGCATCCGTAAGATCAGTGTCTGCAGCTCTCCGCTGATTTTAGGTCTGCAGAAAAACACAAAACAATAAAAAAAGGCAGTTGCATAATCATTTGTACACATAAACGCAGGACGAGCATGAACACAAACATCGTCCGCATTTTTTTAGTTAGCTTAGTGCATTTCCAGTATCTTGTGATCCAATCATTAAGGATTCATTAGATGAGCAAAAGGAAGGCCCACCCTTCATTAATACAAAACGCAGGCACGGTTCATTAAACAGCCTTGTTAGCACTTGAAAATAAGCACCCAGTCACAAGTTATCCAAGTGGTAAATCATTGACCTGAACATTAATCTATTTTGTCAGTGCACTTAATTAAAATCATTTTTAGAAGTAGTCCTGTAACAAGAAAAGACAAAGAGTGAGATTAAAAAAAGAGTAAAAAAAAAAACATTAAGTGAAAAAAACAATTTTCTCTTATTCTTTTTATTAACTCAGTAGCCATCTTGTGCTTTCTGGCTCAAAAAAAGAAAAGTAATCACAAACGGTAATCACCATAAATAATTCAGGTATCCATTAACTCACCCTATTTCTTTAGGAATGATGTCACACATTAAAAAGCATGCAGGCCTATTCACATTGTCAACATTCATTTGGAAAAGAATACCTATTTTTTTTACCTGTCAAATTATTTAAGAAAGTATAAACAACAAAAGCAGATTTAATCATTTTACTATCATTTTTTTTACACTCCTGTTAAAATGTGATGTTTTCTTATGTAAATAAAAGAAACTAAATTAATTTAAAACTTTTTCCACCTTTAATGTGCTATACTGTATATTGTATGGAGGGATGGCACGTCAAACCCTGTGCAGAAACAAAAGTATTGTCTGATTTATTTTCTATTTTCAAGCTTCAAACATGGTAACATTCAATCAAACTTTCACCAGAAACATACAATTTTAATAAACATCATTACTGTGGTCCTGTGAATCCATCAGAAATTCATTAATTTATAATCTGAAATAAACGCTGTGTGTCCTATCAATGTTGTAATTTTGAGACCTTTTTATCCTTATTTACAGTTATTTTGATTTAAAATAGCCACAAGTATTTTTTTCAGCTTACAATACTTTTCCTTTTACATATTTTGAGTATTTGAGAAAAAAACATACTAAAAACTAAAATTTGGAATTAAAAAGTTGGCTAATTTGGATCTTAAAGATTTAACTTGTTAAATTAAAAAAAAAATCTAGAATTGAATGTGTCTCAGTGTGATCATATTAACTTAAAGGTCACAGGTAACATAAATAAATAAACATCTTTTCAGGTTCCAAAGTTTTTGTAACCGATAATATGATGAACAACAACAAAAATGTCCCATAAAAATTTACATTTGAGGTCTGAAATGATAAAGTCATTAAGACAGTCATCAAGACTAACCCTCAAAATGTTTGTTTTTGGAAATGTATAAAATAGAGGGTAGACTTTAAAAAATTGTTAAAACCTAAATTATCTTCCAACTCAGACAAGATTTAAAAATAATGTATAATATTTTCTTTTCTTTCTTTTTTCTTTCTTTCCCCTTGTCCTGTTAGGCATTATGGCACTAAGAATTATTGTATGAGTGTCGAGGTGATGCCCAACAGATTTGCTTACACAAGCAGAGCATTATGGCTGGCCTTAAAGGTTCAGTATGTAATTTCTGGAACACGCTGGAACTTAGGAAAATTTTGAACAGAGACACGTTTCTGGTCCCTCCCCCTCAGAGCCATATATGGCTCTGTTACTCTTGCTCTGCTGAAATTCAAATTCAAGCTCTGTTTTTATTGGCTGATTCAAATTCAAGCTCTGTTTTTATTGGCTGGTTACAAACTCTGTTTTTATTGGCTGGTTAACGGTGGGTCACTGTGGCTTTTTAGAAATGCTTTTAGAGAAGCAAGGGGACAATAGTTTTTTTCAGAGATTACTTGTCTAAAATCAGTATGTCAGGAGGTAGTGACAGAGTGAAGAAATATGTTAAAAACATATTGTTAGAAAAGTTACATACAGTTTCTTTAATGCTCCACTTGATATATAAATAAAACTTTATTAGAATTTGATGTGGGTTAGTTTAAGATGTAGTCAGGGTCTCTCCACGAGAGTGGAGCAGCTGTCTGCAAAATTGGCGGAGATGAAGTCCCTTTTTCAAGCACGCCAACTGGGGGCCGAGCCAGGGGCAGTGATCGGACTCTCCTCCCCACCCATGCCTGAGCTGGCTGCGGAGGAGGATGTGTTATCCTTGGCTGCCTCTCCCTCTCATTTTTTAGGTGAGGAGGAGGAACAGTCATCTTAAGTCTCAGTGACTGGTTCATTTTCTTCGTCCCAGACCACAGATTGTGGGTCAGGTGACGACTCGATGCAGGACGTCATGCGTATAGCCCTGAGACAACTGCAACTGGAGGTCCCGCACCCAGAGGAGTCCACCCCTGGAATAGTCTTCTTCAGGCACGGACGGGCCCCACCTTCCTTTTCCATCCCTCCATCGGAGGAGTACCTGAGGGAGTTGCATGGTTGTTGGCGGGACCCAAAACTCTTTGCGTGCCTATCGGTAGATGGCTGAGCATTGGCGGCCATGCATGAGCCGGCTGCAGCGGGCCTGGATTGCATGCCAGCGATGGAACCTTCAGTTGCCTCGCTCATCGTGTCACCAGAAGAAGCTCTGCGCAGAGAGGTTCAGTGCCCACAACCTCAGTATTGTGTCACGTATGAGTTCCTCTACAGAGCTTATCAACCCAGAGTGCATGCTGGCCACTTCAGCAATTCCATGGCACACTTCATGTTTGCTCTTTCCGTATCCCTTCAGGGCACTAGTGGTGAGACAGTGGCAATGGGCTTTAGTGATGTTGCACTTCAGGACTTTGCACTGATGATGTGGGAACTTGGGACGTGTGATGTCCTTCTTGGTCCAGGTTCACCGACAGGTCTGGTTGGCACAGTCAGCTCTGACTGAGCCATCTAGTAGAACCCTCCGTAATGTCCCAGTGGTGCCGGGGGAGTTCTTTTGTTCGGCTGCCTTGGAAGCACTGGAATGGACCGTCCAAGCACAACAGACAAGGCAGCAACTTTCTAGCCTTACTAGTGTGATGCTCCCTCCACCTCCTCGGAATCTAAGGCGCCCGTTGGCTGATCCTAGTATTCAGCCGCCACTTCGGGATTTGTGAATGCCCAAGGGGTCTTTACACTTGTGTGGGTCAGCAAATACCCAACGGGGGCTTTTGTGGGTCGGTACACCAACCAGCTGGGCAGGTTTGGACCAGGGATTCTGCATCCCCCTCCCACAGCCCTTAGGAACCATGGAAGGAGATGGTGATGGCACCCTCCAGCCCGGCCGTCAGATATTCCTCCCACCATCAGCTCAGTTACTGGGTTGCTCACGCCGTGGACCCATGGGTGGTTGCCACTCTGACCCATGGTTGCCGGCTACAGTTCCGACGGCGGCCTCACATCTCATGCCAGGTCAAAATGACTGTAGTTACCGACCCGTGAAAGCTCGAGCACTAGACCAAGAGCTTTTTGCCCTCCTAGTCAAGGGTGCAATTGAAGCAGTGGACCCTCTGCAACAGCCTAGAGGCTATTACTCAATTTACTTTCTCATGCAAAAGAGGATGGGTGGGTTCTGTCCCATTTTAGATCTGAGGGGACTCAACCAGTACCTAAGGGTGCTGCCCTTCCACATGCTCACGACAGCAGAGATCCTTCAGGCTGTCAGGGAAGGAGATTAGTTTACATCTATAGATCTGAAGGATGCTTATTTTCATGTGCCTATTGTGGCAGAACATTGCTGCTTTCTCAGGTTTGCCTATTGGGGTTGCCACTGGCAGTTTTGTGTACTCCCATTCCGACTCTCCCTTTCTCCGAGGGTGTTCACTCGGTGCGTGAAGGCAGCCCTCTCTCCTCTGCAGGCCTACGGATCCTCCTATATGCCTTCTGACCAGGAGGGACTTGCTGTCTCAGATGGGGGACTGCTATGGCACCCCAATCCTCAACGTCTTTGGCTGTGAGTGTGGCCACTGCGAAGCTAGGACAACAGCTGACTTGAGTTTCAAGCCCCGTCAGACGCACCATCTTGCAACATCTTGCACACCAGGGCACCCTTTGCTTGTCAGCAGTACAAAAACAGGTGGCATCTGTTTTCCCAATGGTGTTCTAAGTGCAATGAGGATCCAGTCTCCTGTACAGTACCCACCATTCTGGAGTTTCTCCAGTCTCTTCTTGGTAAGGGTCGCTCTCCTTCGACAATTAAGGTCTATGTAGCGGCAATATCATCTAATCACACCAGCATCAATGGCCGTATGGTGGGGAGCCATAATCTAGTCTTTCTATTTCTGCATGGTGCCCATAGGTTGCGCCCTCTGACAGTTACACGAGCACCAGGTTGAGATCTGCCCTTGGTTCTCAATGCTCTGTGCCGCCCTCCATTTGAGCCTCTGATGCAGGCAGACCTCAAGTGGATCTCATGTAAGATGGCCTTTCTGCTAGCTGGCTATATGCTCTCTCAGTCAGCCCTCATGTCTAAGGTGGGGCCCTGAGGGTTCTGATATTACCTTGTGGCTGAACATTGCATTTGTGCCAAATAGTGTTATCTCATTCTTACTGTAACCAACCGTTAAGGCTAGCTTGTTTTCAGCCTATGCCATTGCCTGGCAAGGGATCTGGACTATGGTGTCCATTAAGAGCACTGGAGACATACGTTGCAGCTACTGACGTTACTTGATGTTCAGACCAGCTGTTTGTGTGTTACGAAGGCCCTAGTTTAAGCTATCCTCTTTCCAAGCAGCACCACTCCCACTAGATCACGGACGTCATCTGCCACGCCTACACAGTAGGGCATGGCCCCTTGCCGGTTGGCGTGAAGGTACATTCTACCAGGAACATGTTTGCTTCCTTGACTGTCCTGAGAGGGGTTCTGCTGGAAACAATATGTGCTGCCGCATCATGGGCTTCCCCAAGCAAGAATTCTACAGGGTTAACATGGCCACCCCTCATCCCCATGGCCAGGTTCTTCTGCAAGGGTCCTCTGGGCCTCCTTAGTGAGGTATGTGCTCAGGATTATTTGTGACATTGTTGTATTCGTCATTCAGTGCTTTCAGCACCGCCCTCTGGCGATCAGGAGGGATGAAATAGAACGTAAGTTGCATATGTAACTATGGTTCTATGAATCCTGGATGACTGCCAGAGCTTCTCTGTCACTCAGAATCCTTGCTTTCCACGAGAAGATTCTGTAGGAACAGAGCCGCGGATGACGCCAGGCTATATAGCCTCTGATTGGTCATCTGTGTCACACGTGTGACTTTTTTTACATTATTACTCGAACAGCGCATGCGCGAAGGGAACATTCAGAGCTTTCAGCATCGCCCTCTGGCGGTCATCCATGATTCATAGAACCGTAGTAATATATGTAACTTTCGTTTGTGGGAATCGGTTTGTTTGGTGGCTGTCTGCCTGTGGTTGCGTCAATAAGGGCATCCGGTGTAAAAACTGTTGCAGAGTCTTTGTGCGAGTAGGTTTACTTTGGCGTCCCCTGAGGAAAGGAGCAGCTGAAAGATTAATATAATCATCATTAATTTATGCCAATGTTTCTTGTGTTTTTAGCATCCTACATATTTTCTTTAACCTGTTCTGCCAACACCCCCCCAACACACACACACACACACACGCACGCACGCACGCACGCACACACGCACACACACATCCATAGTTTCTTCTCAGTTCCCCTGTTTGCCCATTCACTCACACCTGTAATTAATTCTCATTTTTTAGCAGCCCTGACTCACTAATCAACTCTTCCAGCAAGTAAAACCTCCTTGTTAACTTTCACTTTCACTCCTTGTCATGTCCTCATATGTAAAGTTGTTTGTTTGTTTCAGCTCCAGTTTTTGTCACATTCTGTCTGGTTTCATTTCTGTTTTACTTTGTAAAACCATTCTTGGATTTTACCTTCCTGCCTGCAATAATGGATGCTCATAGACCCCACAACCAGCCATTGCATTTAAGGCTGAAATATACCTGAGCGTCCAGGAATACGCCACTCTACGCGCGCATTTTGTGTGCATGCGTTTCGCTGATAGAGCTTCAGAAGCTATGCTTTTCAAATGCTCGTGTTTTCGCTCCAAATCCTGGTTGTCATGTGAGCAGCCCCGAGCAGCTGCGAGCAGAGGGGGACAAACTGAGGTCGCTGATTGGTCACTTGCTGACACGCCTACTGAAATGATTGACAGCTCGTCAGCTCGTCAGCTCACTCTATGAGCAGCCGGTTGCGGTGTTCTTCTGCGGTGTTCTGCTGCGGTGTTTCTACTTTATATGTTATAAAAAGTTCTCTCAGAAATAAAAATAATAACAGGGAGCGCTTTTCCTGCAGCCCACCAGGGAATATAAAGCCTCGCGCACCCAGGTAGGACCTGAATTCATTCATTTCAGTCATGAGTGAATGGAGGAAGAAGCGATTACTTGACTTTAGGCAAAAAAACAAAAGAAAAGGCCCGATCAGAGTCAGAGAGTCAGAGAGTCTTTATTGTCATTTGCACCGCATGTGGTACATGTGATGAAAACGAGATTATGTACACGGGTCCCAGTTACATCCAACAACAAATGCAAGAGAAAAACAGTAATAACATCTAGAATTAACTAAGAAAAACATCAACTAGTAATACACTAAGCCCTAATGTAGTAGAAAAACATCATTATAAACAGCAGCACGAACATGAGTCTGTATGAGCAGATGGTCACAGATGAACACA